>BSQZ01000210.1:0-102519 GCA_033239005.1 Lamellibrachia satsuma | reverse complement strand
ATGGGCCTTTGGCTTGGATGGCAAATCTAGTTAAATCTAGTTAAATGTATATATATATATATATATATATATATATATATATATATATATATATATATATATATATATATATATATATATATATATATATATATATATATATAGATGAAGTGGAACGGTTATGTAGATGAAGTGAATAGACTATATAGATTAAATGAAGAAACTATCTAGATGAAGGAAACTTTTAAATGATGTGGAGTCAATCATCCTCGATAATTAGATGGAACTTACTGTAGACTTCCACTTCGCACAGCGTCAGCACGTCTCTTGATGTACTGTTCCCTTCGATTTGGATGAACAGGTATCGCCCTCTGGCGGTGCTGGTGCACGTCAGTTTCTTACTGGTTGCAGGGAAAGCACCTTTGTAGAAGAGACAAACTTGGTACGGTAGTTTATGAGGACCATTCGTTGCATTGGGCAGTGTGTTGGTCAGGCCGATCTTGAAGTCGTGCAAGCGGTCAGCTGTAGGCGAAATCAAACATTATATAATATAAAACAAATTCGCATCTTACCAAATTGATTGCTTACTTACACAGTTCATTGAATATGTTAGTATATTGGTAATTATGTAATTAGGCTAATAACATGTGGCTGGCATACACATATGTACATCATTGATACAGAACCTGCATAAGCTAGAATAGTGTTAGAACGGATATAGTCATTGAAGCGGATCACATGGAGATGAAAGTCAAGATTCAGCGCTCACACGACAGTGACGATATCAATATTTGATGACGTCGTTAACATTAGGCTGCGGCCGATACGATGCCTGCTCGGTCGTTCAGTGCAGCGTCACTCTCAACATCTACAAATTGGCGGCGGCCCTAGCTCCATTTAAGAGCTCTACAGGTATTGTAAAGCAAACTTCGTACAGTTTCATGAAGAATTGATAAGTGTGTTTGGTAAAGATATATTAAAATAAATAGCACACAACATTGTATCGTTGACTTTTGTTTTTACAACCTATTGTTCTACAAATATATGGCGGTGTCACTGGTACGCACACGCACGCATGCACGCACGCACGCACGCACGCACGCAATCACACACAATTACGCACACACCTTTGTGACCCACACACCATGTCCTCGGATTTCCACGTTTTTGAATCGGACAACTGTCGCGTTTGAATTTACGCATAGTGACCATGTCCTTGGATTTCCACGGTGAAATTGAATTCGTGAAACTGTTCATCAAATTAGTAGATGTATAGTGCAGTGACGATGCACTTCAAACCAAAACGGTTGATACTACTTACTGTCATCGTGAAAATGTTCATCAAATAGTCAATCGTTACTCATGGTTATATTATGGTTAGAGCTTTGACGATTGCTGTATTCAAATATAACTTATGTGGTTATGGAAGCGCTTAACGTTGGTAATTAGGCATTTGTTAAAACAATGATGGTGATGGTGTACTTCCAACACATTTAATCTAGATTATTCTCAGCTTCGATATAATTAGTCGCAAGCACAATGAAAATGCACAATGAAGTTGTGCCACCAAGCCCATATTTTCTTTAGAATGGAAATAAACTTAACCGGAAATAAAATCGTTCATATACGACAGTTTTAAATTAGCTCAGGCGACCCTTCTAGAAAGGACAAAAGCAGATGAAAAATATATAACAGTTTTCTCCCGAGACATCGTCACCCTTAAACAATCCCCTTTCACAGGCAATATTTACGGAAAAAGAAAAATGCTAAAATGACTGTGTAGTTTTTCAATTAATAATAATAATACTTACGAGAATGAAACCTGTTTGAGATCTGCACGTGGGTGACGAGATTTTCACAGCCTAAGTCCACCGCCCACCACGGATTCATATGGTTTTGTGTATGCGTGCAGGTACGATCAGTGTAAATCCCACTCGCCTTGCCGTCCACCGCATGCGAAGCACTACCATTGTGAGAAATCGAACTCTGGTAGGCCGGCTTGTTCAACGCCAGATTTAATGTCGCTGCGTGCAAATTAAACGGAGAGGACCATCCACGTACGGACAAAGTAGTTGCATAGTTTGGTATTTTCACCGTAAAATCGTGCTATTGCATCATCGATCTATTCTATTCTAACATCTTCACCGCCAAAATGTGTCTTACTGAACCACATCTTACTGTAATCGGGCTGGTGTATGTTTGCTATGCTACTTCTCCTACACGCTTTGCCTCTCGGGCGCCAAGGGTTTAGTGGTTCAACTACGACCACAGGAAGAGTCGTAATGTGTTTTCTTGAAATTCACTCCACTATTGCCTTTTATATGATCTGTGGTAAGATATGGACGATCGTACAAATTCTTAAATAATCATGAAAACAATCACATAAAGTGCCGGTTATAATATAATATAAGTTTGCTAATGACAGTCACATACGAACTACCAAGTTATCCCTTCCACATGATGGATATGTTTATAATATAATATAAGTTAGCTAATGACAGTCACATATGAACTACCACGTTATCCCTTCCAGGTGATAGATATGTTTATAATATAATATAAGTTAGCTAATGACAGTCACGTACGAACTACCAAGTAATCCCTTCCGGAGAATTGGTATGTTTGCTTGTTTAAGTACGTCTTAATGTTGGCCTTTAATGGTGCGGTTTCATAGAAAAATGTCTACTTTACATGTTATAATACAATTCAAATAGAATAATTGTATGTAAGTGTATAAATGTTGTAAGAAAATATTCACCTGATTTGAGGTTTGAATATCAATCGATAATCTCGCACAGCAAATGACTTATGTAACAAACTGACTATTTAAAATGACGCATAAAGGAGATATAAGCCTTTAATTAGAAAGACTTGACGTTAAACGTGTTCGTGTCGAACATCTGATTAATTTTGCGACACTACTTAGCCTGTATTCAGACTGACATACCCACCTGAATATGTGGCGACCAGTGTCACCAGAGTGAAGGCAAGGATCGTCTGACATCGCGACGTGCTGCAGACAACCCGGGCCATGGCTGTTTGCTTCGACGACTGGAGATGAATGCGGCGATATGTGAGACAGAGCAACAAACATCGGCGTCCAATCTGTAGATTAACACACGCGTCGAACGTTCACAACAACAAACACATATTTTCTCGACCCGCGTTCAACGCCAATCTACCTGTTGTTCCTCTCCGAGCTGACACGAGGCATGCACTCAATTAATTGTTATGCCAAAAAGGAGTAAATTATTGAATTGCATGGTGACAGAACCTTAGGAACAAGGACAACAATACCACTTTTCATGGTTGTAACACGTAACACATACACGCATCATTAGCTACGGGTTATACACTAGCCCGTGTCTGTGTACAAATGTGTGGGGAAAAAACAGGGAATTGTTGTCCTCTGAAATGCGATAGCACGTCGATATTAACTCCATTGACCTCGGCACAGCGACCTCCACCCCCCCGTCGATCGCCCCCCCAACGATATCGACCCCCGTCGGTATTGGCCCCCGCCGATATCGACCCCCGTCGGTGTTGATTCCCGTCGACCTCGGCCCCCGTGGTCCCCAGTGATATCACTCCCTCTGTCGCAGCCCCCGTCGGTGTTGATTCCCGTCCACATCGGCCCTCGTCGTCCCCAATGAATCGTACCTGCATTACATTAATAAATACACGTGTACATATACACGGTCAGTGCATCGGACAGACGCGTGTCCAGCGACAATACAAAGTCAAACAGGAACAAGTGGACATAGAGAGAAGAGAGAATCATTTTATCTTTGTCTTTAAAACAGTCAATATCAAGAATGCGTTCAGGGTTTACCAAACGTTCAGGCATCAAGGGGGTTCTCCTGTGCGTTACTTTTCATACGGTATGAAACGTTGTCACCATGTGCATCCAAAGACGGAGAAAACGACATAGAAGTCGGAGAGATAACGTTCACCTCATTAGCATATTGCGCCACCTAAACCGGACAAAAAAGACATAGGGGTCGGCAAGTGGTACGCAATTGTTCTGAACGACGACAGGTTTAACCAATTTATTACTTTTATAACTTTAAGCTTTCACTGGAACACACGATGCATACAAATAACAGATTGTAAATAAAGGTAGCTATCATTTTTAACATATTTTAATCTGATAAATCTACGCATATGGGAAGCTTACCTTCCAGAAAAATGTCGAGATATTACACACACAAAAAAGCTCCAACCAGAGTTTACTTAGTTATACTTTCGTCCTTTCTTATGTGTTTTCCTTATTTCTTGTCCAATATAATTATTTATAAGATTCAAATTCTTCCAGTCTTTCATCCCTTATTCTAATGTCATGTTTCTAAGATTGCCATGGATTTTGTTTTTCTGTTATGCATTTTGAGCCTTTACTTTCTGAGTTTAGATCATTCAGAAGTTATTCAATTTCTGAAGTAGTACAATGCAAAGTCATCTACAAAACGAAAATGTGATAGAACATAACCGTTTGTTCTATTCTTGTTTCTTGTATTGTTGTGAATAGTTTGCATAGATTACGCAGTAGGCTGATTAGTCGATTGCTCTTAATGTCTTCTTTGTTCTCTTTTTTGTATCCAACAATTCGAAGAATTTATTTGGACAGTGTAGCTGTCTGTTGTTTACCCCCACCACACCACTTTACATAATAAAATCCTGCATTTTTGCTATTTCTGTAGTTTTTCATAATATCCATGCAATCAAGACATGCATGTCTAATTTTCAAATAATGCACGATGTGAGTGGCTTTGAAGAGGCGTAAAATAATTATGCGCATGTTTTAATAATATTTGTCTTGTTCGTGGTCATTTCGCCACTGTCCATCTTCAAGAAGTTGATATGTCTCTTTATATAACGTTTATATACATGTTGAGCCCATGTCTCTTTGTATAACGTTTATATACATGTTGAGCCCATGTCTCTTTGTATAACGTTTATATGCATGTTGAGCCCATGTCTCTTTGTATAACGTTTATATACATGTTGAGCCTATGTCCTTTCTCGATTATGTATTCACTTGTTTCGTTCTCTCTTGGTCTTGCTATTCTCATTTCTTTTCACTGTCTTCGTTACGTTGACTAATTGAACTCTATCTACATCTAAAGAAACAATGCAACAAACGTTGACCTCTCAGATCGCAACCTGGTCACCATTCTGTTCAGGAAACCACTAAACAAGCGATTGTTCGCAGATCGTCGTCAGTCCCTATTTCAGGACGTCATTAAAAAAGTAGATCTCTGGGGTCTCGATGTATCTCTCACTTTCGGCTACTTGGACTTGGTGCAGCGACTTGAATTTGGTGTAGATAATTTACAGAAATACGCGGAATATCAAATAGAATAAGTATTACTATTGCATATATATTATACACAAACGTATTGTAGACATATATTAGGAAACAGGTTTTGTTAATTATTAGTCAGAGGGAGTATTTTAGAGTAAGTTAGTTTCGGATTCTGTCAGGGAATTCAACGAGCGTTAATAGGGGTGTTTACAATTCGAAAATTGAGATAACATAGTGAATAGTCAGTAACATTGAATATTGGTTAGAATAAGTATTAGTATTATACATATATTGTTCACCAACTTCTTCTATATTAAGAAACAGTTGTTGTTAACAGAGGTAGTATTTTTTTCTTCCCGGATTCAAACTCAACGAGTGATAAAAGGGAGTTTGTTTACAGGTCATTCAACCCGTGCATCGAGCTATCGTTTACATTGGCTAATATATATATATAAAATAAAGTGATTTATTTACTTAAATTATATACATAAGGTAATATCTGACACAGTGGTAGTCAACGTTTTCGGTAAAAAAGGAATTAACACCAGGATTTTAGCGTAAATTAGTACATACTGACTTCGTTGTTTTGTTACACAGTGTTCTCCGTATTCGCTAGGTGGCAGGATTTTTAGCCTAAAGTGTTCTTTTGATCACAAAAACAGCCTTATTCAAGGCTAACGTAGCAAACTAATTAAAACTAAATTGTAAACGGCAGTTAAAGGCCACAAGGCACTTAATTTGTGGCAGTTGCAGTAACTGGGTGGATTTCGTCAAGTCTGGGTGCGAGAAGTCCTGGGCTGAGGTTCAGGCAGATAGTTTTAGTTTTGAGTGTAGGGGATGCGCAAGGATGAAGGAACTAGAGATGGAGTTGGAAGAGCTGAGGCTGCTCGTTGTGGCAATGGTGGGAAGGGAACAGGGGAGTTGTGCCAGTAGTTCCGGTGGGGGAACTGTAGACGATAAAGTGGGGAAAGACACAAGAGATGCTAGGGAGGAAGGAGAAGGGAGTGGAGGAGACGGGAGGGAAGACAACCGGAGTGAAGGAGAAGGGAGTAGCGGAGACAGGAGGGAGGGAGTGGGGGGACGGGAGGGAAAACAACCGGAGTGAAGGAGAGGGGAGTAGGGGAGACAGGAGGGAAGGAGAAGGGAGTGGGGGAGACGGAAGGGAAAACAACCGGAGTGAAGGAGAGGGGAGTGGGAGAGACAAGAGCAAAGGAGTGGGATGTGGGGGAGACAGGAGGGAAGGGGTCAGGACAGAATGTGATGGAGGGGATCGAAAGGAAGAGTTATTCTGCAGCAGTGATAGAGGGGGTGAGGAAGAGAGCGAGGGTGTTTGTGGGGGATTCGATAGTTAGGAAGACCGACATAGTCTTAAACAAGGGAGATGATGTGGTGGTCTGCTTGCCTGGAGCCAAAATAGAGGCGATAACTGAGAGGGTAAAAAACATCGTAGGCTCGGGTAAGGGTGGATCTGTTTTAGTACACGTAGGGACAAATAACGTAGAGAGGGAGGGTACAACTGCTATAGTTAGGAAATATAGGCAGTTGGTCAGAACACTAAAACAGACGCGGGTTGAGCAGGTAATACTGTCAGGGATTTTACCTGTAATGGGCAGGAGGGGTCACAAATATCGAAATTGTCGGGGGATGGCAATTAACATGTTAGTCCAGAGGCTGTGTAGGGAAGAGGAAGTTGGATTTGTGGATTTATGGGGAAGTTTTGTTGGGAGGGCAGATATGTACATGAAGGATGGGCTTCATTTAAGTGGAAAGGGGGCGGCAGTATTCGCAGACAAACTTTCAGCAGCAGTAGATAGCGACTTGGGTACAATGACAAATATTTTTGGAAGTAAACATTCTTTAAACTAGAAGTGCAGGGGGTTACCTAGAGGTGTCTCAAGCAGAACAAGAGGCCACTAGCACAGATAAACCAATATCAAATCATCCGAAAAACATCTCTGAAAAAGGTTATAGATGCGTATGTTTAAATGCAAGGAGCATAGTAAATAAGAAAAACGAATTAAACATTATGGTAGAAGATATTGACCCTCACATAGTTGGTATAACTGAATCATGGGCCAACATAGATATAACAGATGCTGAATTAGGACTGACAGGATACGTAATGTTTAGGAAAGATCGAATAGGAAGAAGGTGAGGGGGAGTTATTTTATATGTTAAAGAATCTATTCAGGCTTATGAAATAAAACTAGAAAGGGAAGCAGATTGCGATGAAGCTGTTTGGTGCAAAATTGTTTCAGGAAATTCAAAATTAACTATTGGATTAGTTTACCGGAAGTCCAAACATAAACGAAGAGGACAACACAAAAATAAAAACGCTATAAAGGAAGTTAGTAAAGGGAATGTATCATAATGGGAGATTTAACCATGGACACATACAATGGAATTCTCTAGAGAGCACAGGGATTGAGGATCAACAATTTCTATGTTTAATCCAGGATAGCTTTCTTACTCAGCACGTACTAGAACCAACCAGGGGAGAAAATGTATTAGATATAGTTTTGTCATCACAAAATGAATTAGTGGACAATGTAAACATATTTGAACCATTGGGTAATAGTGACCATAATCAAATACATTTTGACATCAATGTAAAATCAGAACGTAAAAATAAGAGAACGTACAAGAGAAACTTCCACAAATGTAACTACAAAGATATGAGAAAATACTTAGCACAGCTAGATTGGAATAACATGCTTATGAATAAGACCGCAATTGAATGTTGGAATATTCTAAAATATGAAATTGAGAGTATCATCGATAAATTTGTTCCCTTCCGAAAACAAGGAAAACGGTGTAGAAAGAAACACTTGTCAAAAGAGGCTATTAGAAAAATAATGCTAAAACAAACTATGTGGAGGGTTTATAGGCGTACCAGAAAGGAAGAAGACTATGCAAAATACAAAGAGGCACTTAATGCAGCTACATCTGAAATCAGACAATCTAAAAGAAGCTATGAGCAAAAACTGGCATGTAACATAAAAAATGACAGCAAGAGTTTTTATGCATATGTCAGGAGTAAACAAAACGTACAAGACAAGGTTGGACCTCTAGAAGACAGTGCTGGAAATATAATATCACAGGGTTTTTTAATGGCGGAAGACCTAAATGGTTACTTCAGTTCAGTGTTTACCAAAGAAGATATTAGTTCATTACCAGTTGCTGATGCTAAATTTCAGGGGGCTAAATCTGATTATTTAGGTCCGTTAGTTGTAACTCCAGAATTGGTAGCTAAGAAAATAAAGGCAATGAAGGATAACAAATCACCGGGAGTAGATGGGATTCCTCCAAAATTACTAATGGAAACAGTAGAACAAATCAGTATACCACTTGCAAGAGTATTCAACTTGTCATTAAAAGAGGGAGTTGTTCCGTTTGAATGGAAAGAAGCAAACATCATACCATTATTTAAAAAGGGTTCGAGAAATAAGTCAGAGAATTACAGACCAGTGAGTTTAACGTCAGTGATTTGTAAATTATTAGAATGATTAATTAAAGACCATATGGTGGACTTCCTCGTTAAGCATAAATTATTAAATTCATCTCAACATGGATTCCTTAAAGCGAGGTCATGCTTAACAAATATGTTATGCTTTTTGGAAGAAATCACTAAGTGGATAGACGTGGGATCGCCAGTAGATATTATCTACTTAGATTTTCAGAAAACTTTTGACAAAGTGCCACATCAAAGATTACTACTTAAATTAAAAGTCCATGGTATAGGGGATAGCATAACTGACTTGATAGAACAATGGGGTACCTCAAGGATAAGTATTAGGACCTATATTATTCTTAATTTATATCAATGACTTGGACGACAGTATAACAAGTAACGTACTGAAATTTGCGGATGACACAAAACTGTTTAGAAAGGTTAATACTGATGGTGATAAACAACATTTACAAAACGATCTAGACAGATTAGTGAAATGGTCTGAGAAATGGCAGATGCTGTTCAATTTTGGGAAATGTAAATGCCTACATACAGGACATGGGAACTTGAATGTAAACTATAAAATGGGAGATACTGTTCTGGGTACTACTGTAAAAGAAAAGGACTTAGGAGTTACAATAAGCGCTGATATGAAAGTTTCAGAGCAGTGTGGTATTGCAGCTTCAAAGGGTAATCAAATTCTTGGATTGATTGGTTTAACAACTCTAGAGACAAGGAGGTTAAGAGGAGATCAGATTGAAGTTTTTAAGATATTGAATGGGTATGAAAATATTGATAGAAATATGTTTTTCTCACTCAAGAAGGATAGCAGAACTAGAGGACATGAGGTAAAATTAGTAAAGGATCAATGTAGATTGGACATCAGGAAGCACTCGTTCTCACAGAGGACAATAAATGAATGGAACAAATTGTCTACAGATTGTGTAACTGCTAGCAGCGTGAATATGTTTAAAAACAAGGTTGACACATATCTCAGGAGGGCGGGTTATAAGTAGGTGAACATTGTTGGACTCTCGATAAGCCAATGGCTTCCTTGTCCACTTGCCATCTGGGCCTTTGGCTTGGATGGCAAATCTTGTTAAATCTTTTTAAATCCCGGCAACACGACGGAAGATGCGAGATTGTAAAACACCCCGCTCAAGGTCAGGGTGTACTTGGAAGAGTTCAACTAAGAGAACAACGAGGAACGCCAGTCTACTCGGCGATATATGTATTTAGTTATTTCAGTTCCAACAGTTCCTTGGAGTCACAGGAATGAAGTTTATTTCGGGGTGTCCTTCTCTACACTTAGTGATTACACGACACATTTCTTCCATTTCACTGCTTGTGATCTTTTCCTTCCCCTGGCATAGACATTAGTAGATCAGGCACCAGGAAGAGGGTGCGAACGCAACTGAGATTGGACGATCGCATGAATTTGAGTGTAAGAAAGGGAGAGAACGATGACAATTGTAGGGAGAAGGCTGCCGATAGGGAGAAATGGAAAGGAATAACATTCCTTGTGTTGCAGCAGTGCGTCAGCTACCCTTAGTACAAATACATCGAATTTTGACATTTCTATAGAATTCTGAAAATATTCTATACAATTTTTAGTATTTCCATAGTTTTCTATACAATACAAATGTATGTAAATAAAGTAGACACAGACAAATGCTAAAGAATATGTACTATTCTGCACTTTTCAATATACAGAATTGATGTACGGGTAGCTGTAGTCATTAATCAAGAGAGCAGGACACAAGGTGATATAATCATTAAAGTGAATCACTTGGAGAGGACAGTCAAACTTCAGCGCTCACATGACAATGACGACATCAATATTTGACGACATCGTTAACAGGAGGCTGTGACCGACGCGATGCGTGCTCGGTTGTTCAGTTGCAGGTTCAATTTCATCATCTACACATTTGCGGTGGCCCTAGGTCTATTTAAGAGCTCAACAGTTATCGTAATGCAGATGTAATAATATTTTAATTCTGAATCGATACGTGTATTTTGGTAAAGACATTTTTAAATAAAAAATGAAACATTGGAAAATGTATTATTATACTTTGATTTTACGATCCATTGTTACATGAATATCTGGCGGTGTCAATGATATGCACGCACGCACGCACGCACGCACGCACGCACGCACGCACGCACGCACGCACGAATACACGCACGCACACACGCACGCACACACTCACGCACAGAAATACACACACACGCACACGTTCATACGTGTACACGCGCATACGCGCACATACAGATACTCACACACGCTCACAGACACGTACGCACTAACACACATACACACACACACACACACACACACACACACACACACACACACACACACAAACACACACACACACACTCACACACACACACTCACACACACACACACGATCGCACAAACCTTCCCGCACGCATGAGCCACGTCTTTCGATTCCCATGCATTTGAATTTGAAACTGTCACGTTTGCATTTAAGTGCAGTGACTCTTACAGAAAACCAATTTCACATTTTATTTTAATGAATTGGGTTAACATATCCAATGTTCACTGATTGCCAAGTAATAAACTAGCATGTGTCAACAATAGCCAATTACAACAGTACGGTGCGTTAGCTCTACGGTAGAATGTTCGACTCTCAATGAAGAAGTGTTCCATTCCATTTGCTGCCTTTTCAAAACTTTGGCAATTTCGTTCAGCCTACATTGCCGGCGTCTTTCGGAAGATACATTAAAACCCGTTGGTCCCTTCTACCTGGTGTCTATGCCAGAGGAACTACAATATTCCACACATGAATAAATGTGTAATTATTCGTGCAGTCACTGACTCATCATTATAGCAAATAATAATACAACGAAACATAAAAACATAATAAATTAAATAATATTAATAATAACAAGTTATGCTCAATGAGCAAAAAGCAATTAGCTCAACATCAGTACAGCGTAGTTCTATCTGATGAATATTTCGCACAACTCCCGCTCAATTGAGGGGGCGCTGAGAACGACGAGAAACACCTGCCGACATTGGTGGCGCTACAGTCACACTCGAAGACACATTTTCCGGACTCGTTGTCGCAGAACGAAGGGTTGTTGTGCGACACGGCTGTTATCGTCAGGTTGTCGAACGCTGTCAGTATCTAGGTCTTAAGGCTGAAACCTTTCTCCGATTCTCGTCTTTTCACTAGCTCACAGGTGGCGTTGTTCGCGTCAGTAATTATAGAAACGTTTTAATTATTGCGATATCCAGTTATCTCCATCATACTTGGAACCAAGTAAACTAGAAACGTTATAGTTGTTGCGATATCCCGTCATCGCCATCATACTTGGTTCCAAGATTGAGGGCGTTACTGAGAAATGTTTTCCATTAAGAAAACAAGGGAAACGGTCAAGGAAGAAACACCTGTCTAAAGAAGTTATTAGAGAAATTGCTCACAAACAGATGCTGTGGGGGTACATAAACACACTGGAAATGTAGACGACTACACAAACTACAAAGAGGCATTTAACCTAGCTACATCTGAAATTAGAAAATCCAAAAGAACCTTTGAAATAAATTGGCTGGCAATATAAAAAATTACAACAAGAGTGTAATTGCTTATGTAAGGAGTAAACAGAAAGTTCGAGATAAGGTCGGACCACTTGAAAACAACAGTGGAAACATCATTTCAGACGGGTTTCAAATCGCAGAGGTCTTGAATGAATATTTCAGCTCAGTTTTTACCGAAGAATATATCAGCTCACTTCCAGTTCCACTTACTAAATTTGAGATCGATAAATCAGAACATTTATGACAGTTATTTGTAACTCCTGAAATGATAGCAAAGAAAATTAAGAAGATGAAAGAAAATAAATCACCTGGAGTTGATGGGATACCACCAAAACTGCTTACGAAAATTATCCAGCAAATTAGTACACCACTTGCAAAAGTGTTTAACTTGTCATTAGAAGAAGGAATAGGAATAGGAAAGAAGCAAACATTACGCAGCTATTTAAGAAGGAATCGACGAAAAAGCCAGACAATTACAGACCAGTGAGTTTAGCATCAGTTGTATGTAAATTATTCGAAACATTAATTAGAGACCACATAGTGGAATTCCTTGTAAAACATAAATTAATAAGTACATCTCAACGTGGGTTCCTAAAAACAAGGTTATGTCTGACCAATCTCTTATTTTTTTGGAAGAAATCATAACGTGTGTAGATGACGGGTGACCAGTGGATATTGTCCACTTAGATTTTCAGAAAGCTTTTGATAAAGTGTCAAATTAAAGACGGTAATTTAAGCTAAAAGCCCATGGTATAGGTAATGATGTGATCAACTGGATAGAAAAATGGCTTACACACAGAAGACAGAGAGTAATAGTAGATGGTGAGATTTCAAACTGGAAATCTGTTTTGAGTGGGGTACAACAGGGGTCAGTATTAGGCCCTATACTCTCTTTAAGATATATAAATGATTTGGAAGATGACATATCTAGCAAAGTACTTAAATTTTAAAATTACACACAAATATTCAGAAAGGTTACTATAGATACTTTTAAATAACGTTTACAGAATGATCTAGATAAATTAGTTAAATGGTCAGAAATGGCAAATGTTATTCAATTTTGGGAAGTGTAAATGCATATACATAGGACATGGAAACATGGACGAAGAATATAAAATGGGGAATTCTGTACTATGTAGAACCACACAAAAAGTGGGGGTGGCACTTCACTCTATGGAGTAGTGCCTGTGGCAGGTAGACCCTCGCCTTTGATGTATTATGTGGGGTTGGCACTTCTCTCTATGGAGTAGTGCCTGTGGCAGGTAGCCCCTCACCTTTGATGTATTATGGTGATTACCAGTTTGATTGGTTGTGTGTATACGCTGTTGTTTTATTGGGTACATCAATAACATGGGCCAACATAGATATAACAGATGCTGAATTAGGACTGACAGGATATGTAATGTTTAGGAAAGATCGAATAGGAAGAAGGGGCGGGGGAGTTATTTTATATGTTAAAGAATCTATTCAGGCTTATGAAATAAAACTAGAAAGCGAAGCAGATTGCGATGAAGCTGTTTGGTGCAACATTGTTTCATGAAATTCAAAATTAACTATTGGATTAGTTTACCGAAGTCCAAACATAAACGAAGAGGACAACACAAAAATAAAAAACGATATAAAGGAAGTTAGTAAAGGGGAATGTATCATAATGGGAGATTTTAACCATGGACACATACAATGGAATTCTCTAGAGAGCACATGGATTGAGGACCAACAATTTATATTTTTAATCCAGGATAGCTTTCTTACTCAGCACGTACTAGAACCAACCAGGGGAGAAAATGTATTGGATATAGTTTTGTCATCACAAAAAGAATTAGTAGACAATGTAAAAATATTTGAACCATTGGGCAATAGTGACCATAATCAAATACATTTTGACATCAATGTAAAATCAGAAAGTAAAATTAAGAAAATGTACAAGAGAAACTTCCACAAAGGTAACTACAAAGATATGAGAAAATACTTAGCAAAGCAAGATTGGAATAACATGCTGATGAATAAGACCGCAATTGAATGTTGGAATATTCTAAAATATGAAATTGAGAGTATCATCGATAATTTGTTCCCTTCCAAAAACAAGGAAAACGGTGTAGAAAGAAACACTTGTCAAAAGAGGCTATTAGAAAAATAATGTTAAAACAAACTATGTGGAGGGTTTATAGGCGTACCAGAAAGGAAGAAAACTATGCAAAATACAAAGAGGCACTTAATGCAGCTTCAATTGAAATCAGACAATCTAAAAGAAGCTATGAGCAAAAACTAGCATGTAACATAAAAAATGACAGCAAGAGTTTTTATGCATATGTCAGGAGTAAACAAAACGTACAAGACAAGGTTGAACCTCTAGAAGACAGTGCTGGAAATATAATATCACAGGGGTTTTTAATGGCGGAATACCTAAATGGTTACTTCAGTTCAGTGTTTACCAAAGAAGATATTAGTTCATTACCAGTTGCTGATGCTAAATTTCAGGGGGCTAAATCTGATTATTTAGGTCCGTTAGTTGTAACTCCAGAATTGGTAGCTAAGAAAATAAAGGCAATGAAGGATAACAAATCACCGGGAGTTGATGGGATTCCTCCAAAATTACTAATGGAAACAGTAGAACAAATCAGTATACCACTTGCAAGAGTATTCAACTTGTCATTAAAAGAGGGAGTTGTTCCGTTTGAATGGAAAGAAGCAAACATCATACCATTATTTAAAAAGGGTTCGAGAAATAAGTCAGAGAATTACAGACCAGTGAGTTTAACGTCAGTGATTTGTAAATTATTAGAAAGATTAATTAAAGACCATATGGTGGACTTCCTCGTTAAGCATAAATTATTAAATTCATCTCAACATGGATTCCTTAAAGCGAGGTCATGCTTAACAAATATGTTATGCTTTTTGGAAGAAATCACTAAGTGGATAGACGTGGGATCGCCAGTAGATATTATCTACTTAGATTTTCCGAAAACTTTTGACAAAGTGCCACATCAAAAACTACTACTTAAATTAAAGGTCCATGGTATAGGGGATAGCATAACTGACTTGATAGAACAATGGCTGACTGACAGAAGACAACGAGTTTTAGTAGATGGAGAAGTTTCAAATTGGAAATCGGTTTTGAGTGGGGTACCTTAAGGATCAGTATTACGACCTATATTATTCTTAATATATATCAATGACTTGGACGACAGTATAACAAGTAACGTACTGAAATTTGCGGATGACACAAAACTGTTTAGAAAGGTTAATACTGATGGTGATAAACAACATTTACAAAACGATCTAGACAGATTAGTGAAATGGTCTGAGAAATGGCAGATGCTGTTCAATTTTGGGAAATGTAAATGCCTACATACAGGACATGGGAACTTGAATGTAAACTATAAAATGGGAGATACTGTTCTGGGTACTACTGTAAAAGAAAAGGACTTAGGAGTTACAATAAGCGCTGATATGAAATTTTCAGAGCAGTGTGGTATTGCAGCTTCAAAGGGTAATCAAATTCTTGGATTGATTAGAAGAAACATAACATACAAGGGAAAAAAGTTAATGATACCTCTTTATAAAGCAATAGTTAGACCTCATTTAGAATCTTACTGTGTGGCCTTGGGTGGGGGTTGCACTTATCTCTATGGAGTAGTGCCTGTGGCAGGTAGCCCCTCACCTTTGATGTATTATGATGTTTACCAGTATGATTGGTTGTGTGCATACACTGTTGTTTTATTGGGTACATCAATAACTGGTTATAATCGACTTGTTTGTACAATTATTATGTTTACTGGTGTACTTGTGATGCATACAACCTGGCATTAAAATATGCCCTTTACCAACCTTTACATATGTATCCGTCTCCCTTATTCCTACATCAAACAAGCTGCGCCCACACTTGAAACTAGACCAGCGTCTCTCTACGCATCCGACACCACAGGAAACATAAAAAGGACATACAATTAACATTTAGTGCTGACATTAAAGTTTCAGAGCAATGTGGGATTCTTGCTTCGAAAGGATATCAAATCAAATTTCTGGCTGCATAGGAGATCTATCGCGTATAAAGAGAATAAGCTAATTGTACCCTTGTACAAAGCAATAGTTAGACCACTTTTGGAATATTGCCTACAGACATGGAGGCCGTATCATAAGAAGGACATAGACTAGAAAGAATACAACGAAGAGCAACTAAAATTATTCCAGAATTGAGAGACCTTAGTTATGAAAGCCGCTTATTACAATGTGGTTTGACAACACTGGAGAAAGTGTAGGTTGGACATGAGAAAGTACTCTTTCTCACAGAGGGTGATAAATGAATGGAACAAACTGCGAAATGACTGTGTTAATGCTAGTAGTATGAATATGTTTAAAAGTAGAAGTGTCAGATATCTGATAAGGGCGGGCTATAATAGATGATAAAAATGTTGGACTCTCGATAAGCCAATGGCTTCTTTGTCCACTTGCCATCTGGGACTTGTTGTTTTGGATGGCAATCTTGTTAAATATTGTTAAATCTAAAGTAACCTACAAAAGAGTATATTCTAGAAAGAGCCGGTCTGTCTCTATGGCTCACCATGAAAGCACAGGATAACTATTCATATATGTGTCAACATTACAGCTTTCGGAAATGTCCCGCTTTTCTTTAAAAAAAACAAACGAAGTTCACGGTAAAATCGATCTACCTGTTGCACACTAGACCATCTGAGGCACATTTAATTATTTGGTCTCACGTGATTTCATATTCTCTCCCGCATACATTCACCGCGAAAGAGTCCATCAAAATGGCGACCCGTACAAACAACACGTCAAAATACGCCGAAAACCGCTAACTACGACACAATTTGAGTGTAAGAAGGCGTTTTCCTCTTTTTGTGAGCACTTTCCAGTTTTTCATGTGGACTATCACGCTTTTTCACAAGTATTTTCCCAATTTACACAAGCAGATGACATATGAATTCGTCGGCCGTTCATGCGGTCCTTATCTGCTAGTACGATTGTCACAGATCGGATATCGTGGAGGTTGTGTATAATTAGTTTGTTTACTTTAGTCACCTAGCGATTGAAATGTTTGTTAGAATCGTGCTAGTGGCGCCGAATAGCGACCGATTGCTAATCTAGAGACAGGAAATGTATTTGTTTCCAACTGATTAACAGATCAACGCAACGCAACGCTATCATGTTTGGTATCGTTGGAAAACTAGTTGTGTACTGATATTGTTTATCATTGTTTTATAACCTAATTATGGTGAAGAACGAATAATTTAAGATAGAGTCGAAGTTGTTGTTTTATTTTGGTGACAGCATAGGGCCAGGAAAACATCTTTACTTTCACACCTTCGAATAATAGAGGGAGCTAAAGGAATGTTTAAAGACGTTTTCTGTGATACATCTGGTCGCACAAGAATTTTAATGTATACCATCGTAATGTTTGCATTGCAGAGATTCATATGACATACATTTTATGCAGGATATCATGTGATTTGAATGGTTGATACTGGGGTGTTTTAGTACAAACACTGCATAGCTATTCACAAGTTAACTTGTAATTTGTATAGGCAACCAAATCTTTCTATGTTCTGCGGGTTCTTGTATGCACCAACATGATTGGTTAATCCGTTGTGAGACGACGGCTACGATTGGTGATAGTGGAAGTATAAAATAGTTACGGGCGTCGAAACAGCAGAGGAACTCCAGCCATGTGACAGTCAATTTGCAAATAACGTACAGGGTTCCTCTCGGAATATCCCTACTCGCTCAACGGTTCGTGGACGTTGGAGGATGCGACGCACCGGCGACATAGAGTCGCTGAGTCATCGAAGCTAACGTCCGCCGTAGTCCACCCTTGCTAGCCGCTACCAACTTGCCGTTGACAACCGCACTGCCAGCTGCTACGCAAGACAGCACTCGCCGAGCACGCCGTACGCAAGACAGCACTCGAAGAGCACGCCGTACGCAAGACAGCTCTCGCCGAGCACGCTGCACACAATACAGCACTCGCCGAGCACGCCGTACGCAAGACTGCACTCGCCGAGCACGCCGTACGCAAGACACCACACGCCGAGCACGCCGTATGCAAAACAGCACTCGCCGAGCACGCCGTACGCAAGACAGCACTCGCCGAGCACGCCGTACGCAAGACAGCACTCGCAGAGCACGCCGTACGCAAGACAGCAGTCGCCGAGAACGCTGCACACAATACAGCACTCGCTGAGCACGCCGTACGCAAGACAGCACTCGCCGAGCACGCCGTACGCAAGACAGCACTCGAAGAGCACGCCGTACGCAAGACAGCTCTCGCCGAGCACGCTGCACACAAGACAGCACTCGCCGAGCACGCCTTACCGCAAGATTACACTCGCCGAGCACGCCGTACGCAAGACAGCACTCGCCGAGCACGCCGAACGCAAGACAGCACTCGAAGAGCACGCCGTACGCAAGACAGCACTCGCCGAGCACGCCGTACGCAAGACAGCACTCGCAGAGCACGCCGTACGCAAGACAGCACTCGCCGAGAACGCTGCACACAATACAGCACTCGCCGAGCACGCCGTACGCAAGACTGCACTCGCCGAGCACGCCGTACGCAAGGCAGCACTCGCCCAGCACGCCGAACGCAAGACCGCACTCGACGAGCACACCGTACGCAAGACAGCACTCGCCGAGCAAGCCGTACGCAAGACAGCACTCGCCGAGCACGCCGTACGCAAGACTGCACTCGCCGAGCACGCCGTACGCAAGGCAGCACTCGCCCAGCACGCCGAACGCAAGACAGCACTCGCGGAGCACGCCGTACTCAAGACAGCACTCGCCGAGCACGCCGTACGCAAGACAGCACTCGCCGAGCACGCCGTACTCAAGACAGCACTCGCCGAGCACGCCGAGCGCAAGACAGCACTCGCCGAGCACGCCGTACGCAAGACAGCACTCGCCGAGCACGCCGTACGCAAATCAATACTCGATGAACACGAACAATTCAAGACAGCACTCGCCGAGCACGCCGATTCTTGATTTAGCACTGACAATGATTCTTGATATAGGGCTATATATTATTCTTGATATAGGACTGCAAATTATTCTTGATGTTGGATTGTAACAATACTAGTTGTTGTCCACTGTTTGTTATTAAACGGGAAATCTTGTACCTTTTACCTTTGTTTTTGAATTATCGTAGTTGCACAAATAGCTACACTGAACCTATCGAGTATATGTCCATTGGCTCGCCTCATATTATCTGGCGTAGTCTCCCTTTAGGTAACGAGACCTGCTGTGACTTGTCACTCGACACAGCGAGGCTATTATCGCTTTACCGCGACTCTGTAACGCGCACTCTTGTACGTTCTTATTCACCACTTCGGTATGTATTAAAACACGTTCTATACATCCGTTGTGTTACATTCATCATGATTTTTAACATGGCGCAGTCGGCAAAAGACAACGAGCTCGAACTAAGACGTTAAACGGTCGGTTTGTCTATGAACGTTACCGGCAAAACGGAACGAAAATCACGAGCTATCAGTAAACCTAGTGCCGCGGAGTTTCCTAAAGACCCGCGAGAGCGCGCCACTAGCGTTGACATTAACCAAGATCCGCGCTATGGCGCCACAAACGCACCAGACTGGCTTATCACTTTCTTGTCAAAGCAAGAAAAACGCGAGTATAAACGCGAACAGCTGGAACAGGAACGGGAGTGCGCACGCGATGAAAGACATGAACTGTCGATGCGTCTCCTCTGCGAGACCCTTGACAGACGTGTCCACAACAATTCACCACCGCATGAACGCAGCAACAGCTCCTATGACGAGTCTAATGATTCAGAGACTCAACGCACTGAGACCAACGTCCAGCGCACTTCTACCGGCCCACACGCTAAAACTAGACCACCTGAGCCAATGGCAGCAGATATAACATTACGAGAACTAGCAGCATGGAGGCGATCATGGGAAGATTTCGTACAGCTAGAACAGCTCGACCGTCTCACAGCACGCCAACAGAGAGCCATGTTGCGCACGAGTCTCTCTATTGAAATGCGTGCTACATTGCAGTTGGCCATCGGTATAGACAATGATGACGATGTAACCGTCACAGTGATCTTAGACCGAATCCAAGAACATGTTCGAAGCAAACGAAATGTTACACTGGACAGGATCGCACTAGAAGAACGCAAGCAAGAGGAAGGCGAGCCATTCGACCAATTTTACATTGCCTTACAAGAGATTGCCAACAACGTAGATCTTTGCCAGCATTGCATAGACGATCGTCTTACCACGTGAATTATGTCAGGAATTCGTGATCCAGAAACAAGATGAAAGTTGTTATCATACACGCCTCCCCCTTCTATGCAGACAACAATTGATGAAGGTCCTGCACGACGCAGCGCGTGTTCAATCTGCAACAAAATGGGTCATTGGGCTACGTGTTGCCGTCAAAACAAAAATCTGTCGACCACAATGAGTCAGATTCGCGTGCTGGACATTATGGGAAAGAAAAAACACCGTCGTGCTCCACGCATCAAGGTACATCTTCACCATAATGTGATGACAGCTTCATCACAACAGCACAGGCAACACCAGACACGGGGGCCGAAGCCACTGTTGCAGGGCTTGATATCCTAAAACAAATAGGATTAGACATTGGACACACATGTCGCCCTCCTGAGCACACAATTATTGCTGCTAATGGTACATCATTCGAATGCGTTGGCACAGTAGACATTCACATTCATGCAGCGGACAAATCTATGAAAGAGACGGTTCTTATTTGCAAAGAGCAAAAATGACTTCTGCTGGCTTGGTATGTTTGCCGAGAGTTGGGAATCGTGCCGAATGATTACGCCAAACCAATTCGTGCTATAACACGATCAAGTGTAACAAAATCGCTAGGAAAGGATGCTACAGAAAATGAGACATCCGGCGGGCGAACACGCATTAGTAATAACATCGCTACGACAGTGGCAAATTGCAATAAGTACCAAGAAAACCGACCCTCTCAGCAACACGAGCCACTGCGATCAGAACCTCTACCAAAGAGAATGATTGAAGATGTATCAGCAGACTTCTTCCACTACGCAGGACGAGATTTTCTCGTATATGTGGATCGACTTCCAGAGTGGCCTGTAGCCTTTCATTTTCCAAAGGGGACAACTACATCTCGCCACACCATCTATGCATGTCGACGAGCATTTGTGGAGCTCGGAGTCCCGGTGCGATTTAGATCTGATGGCGGTCCTCAATTCGCTTCTCGTGAGTTTAACCAGTTCTTGAAACGCTGGGGAGTTAGTGCTGCACCATCCACACCACATTACCACCAATCCAACGGACATGCTGAAGCAGCTGTAAAAGCAATGGAAAAACTAATTGCAACAACAACCGTAAAAGGAGATCTAGACGAGAGAATTTCCAGCGAGGACTCCTAGAATATCGCAACACTCCTCGTGCAGGAGGTCTTTCCCCTGCACAAGTCAGATTGAAAATCCCATTACTAAAAAGTTGGATAGAGTAGGCGTGATTATTGGGATTGGCCGACACCGCGACTATCATGTGAAACTGCCAAGTGGTCGTGTGTATTGGCGCAACCGCCGCTTCATGAAGCCAGATACTGCGCAGTCTGGGGAAAACTATCTTCGTGTCGACAACAATGTTTAACCTGAAGGTAGCGACAAAGGTCACACTGAAAGAGACGACATCCCGTCGCCGTGTCGCAACGAACCGCGACGTAGTAAGCGTCAACGAGTACCTCCTAGCAAACTTCGACTCTAAGTCCTCGAAGGGTTTTCGGACTAAAAAAGAGAAGAGGGAATTGGTGCAGTCACCCTTTAGGTAACGAGACCTCCCGTGACTTGTCAATCAACACAGCGAGGCCATTATCGCTTTACCGCGACTCTGTAACGCGCGCTCTTGTATGTTCTTATTCACCACTTCGGTATGTATTAAGACACGTTCAATACATCCGTTGTGTTACACTCATCATGAGCTTTAACAGTATCCAGCCAACTTAAAACTGTGACAATGATTAATCTGTCACAAACATATATATTGCCTTACGATTTATGTGTGTGTCTGTGTGTGTTGTGTGTGTGTGTGTTTGTGCGTGCGTGTGTGCGAGAAGATCGTCCCTGTAGGGACGTATCTAAGATGCGTGCATGGGGGAGCGCGTGCGTGCGAGAAGATGCACGCACGCGCACTGAACCATTCAATTTCACCCGACCAGTCTATCGTTTGGTGATATCTTTGTGTATGCCACCCAGGAGCTATAGAAACGCTAAAATACATATATTAGAGTATACATGAAGTTGTGAATATCTACATTGTTACGCACACTGTGTATAAGATATATAGGGATGCAAAATTCAATTAATGTAATAACGGTAACTCGTACGAATGACACTTGCTTCGCGAACCACACGTTCTTTGCTGCATCAACGTGCGCCCCTCACGGAGCTAATTGTTGCAGTCGATCGCGCCATGCGGCACGCACGTCCAGTAATAAGATAAGTTTTAAATAATGTTGCTGGCTGTAAACCTATTTGCTTCAGGCGTTCATAAAGTAACCAAAATGTGTAGCTAAAGCGACAAATGGGCTACTTTAACAGGGATGCTAACGATGCTATGCTGTACTACTATTTCATAAAGTAGTGTGTGACTCCGCCAGCCCGTCCGACTGCTAGTCCGTCTCTCCTATCCTAATATACAATTTTGTATTTTCAAACTTTTCGTTTCTTTGCATTTCCCAGTTAGTTATCCACAATAAGTTGTTCATCATCATCATCATGCTGTCAGTCGCTATGCGACAAAGACTGCTTTCATTTCTTGACCGCCGCACTCCATTTAGTTCTCTGCTGTGAGAGTGATGTCCATGAGTCGGTCTTTATGTCTCTCAGCTTGAGGTTTCTCTTGATGGTATCCTTGAACCGGAGACGAGGGCGTCCTCTCTGTCTGTGACCAGAAGACAATTGAGAATAGAGGATCTACTTTGGTAGTCTGTCTGATGACATCCTCATGAAGTGTCCAGTCCACAGGAGATTCTTTTTGATCAGAAGATCTTCCATAGAGGGCAGCCCTATCCGACCGAGTATTTCCTTGTTTGTCACTTTGTCCTTCCAGGTTAGCCTCATGATCGAACGCAGATGTCGCATCATGAAGGCATGCAGCTTTTTCACCTGTCGCCTGTACACTGTCCAGGCCTCGGCTCCGTATAGTAAGGTGGATAGCACAATTGGGCGGTAGATCTTGCCTTTGACCCGCGTGGACACATGGTGGTTGTTCCAGAGTCTCTGGCGTAATCGGCCGAAAGATGCGCTAGCCTTGGCCATCCTCCTCTGTATTTCAGCATCAATGCGTCCATCACTTGATATAGTGCTTCCGATGTAGGTGAATTCCGGAACAGAGTTCAGCTTGTTTCCATCAACCATGATATCCTCCTCTCGGGTTCTTGTAGAGTTGGGTTGGTACAGCACTTCCGTTTTCTTGATGTTAATCTTCAGGCCGAACTTCTTTGATGCATCGGAGAAAGCATCCACTATTCTCCACATCCACAATAAGTTGTTATAATGTATTTATTATATCGCTTGTTAACTTCTTGTACGATAATGCAAACATTGATCGTAGGAGTGTACGATTCGTTGTTTCACACAAATTCAAGCACTGCACCACGGACAGGGGGCGGCAGTATTCGCGGACAAACTTTCAGCAGCAGTAGATACTGACTTGGGTACAATGACAAATATATTTGGAAGTAAACATTATTTAAACTAGAAGTGCAGGGGGGTTACCTAGACGTGTCTCAAGCAGAACAAGAGGCCACTAGCACAGATAAACCAATATCAAATCATCCGAAAAACATCTCTGAAAAATGTTATAGATGCGTATGTTTAAATGCAAGGAGCATAGTAAATAAGAAAAACGAATTAAACATTATGGAACAAGATAGTGACCCGCACATAATTGGTATAACTGAATCATTGGCCAACATATATATATATATATATATATATAACAGATGCTGAATTAGGACTAACAGGATATGCAATGTTTAGGAAAGATCGAATAGGAAGAAGGGGCGGGGGAGTTATTTTATATGTTAAAGAATCTATTCAGGCTTATGAAATAAAACTAGAAAGGGAAGCAGATTGCGATGAAGCTGATTGGTGCAAAACTGTTTCAGGAAATTCAAAATTAACTGTTGGATTAGTTTACCGAAGTCCAAACATAAATGAAGAGGACAACACAAAAATAAAAAACGCTATAAATTAAGTTAGTAAAGGGGAATGTATCATAATGGGAGATTTTAACCATGGACACATACAATGGAATTCTCTAGAGAGCACAGGGATTGAGGACCAACAATTTTTATTTTTAATCCAGGATAGCTTTCTTACTCAGCACGTGCTAGAACCAACCAGGGGAGAAAATGTATTAGATATAGTTTTGTCATCACAAAAAGAATTAGTGGACAATGTAAAAATATTTGAACCATTGGGCAATAGTGACCATAATCAAATACATTTTGACATCAATGTAAAATCAGAAAGTAAAAATAAGAAAACGTACAAGAGAAACTTCCACAAAGGTAACTACAAAGATATGAGAAAATACTTAGCAAAGTTAGATTGGAATAATACAAAGAGGCACTTGATGCAGCTACAACTGAAATCAGACAATCTAAAAGAAGCTGTGAGCAAAAACTGGCATGTAACATAAAAAATGACAGCAAGAGTTTTTATGCATATGTCAGGAGTAAACAAAACGTACAAGACAAGGTTGGACCTCTAGAAGACAGTGCTGGAAATATAATATCACAGGGGCTTTTAATGGCGGAAGACCTAAATGTTGACTTCAGTTCAGTGTTTACCAAAGAAGATATTAGTTCACTACCAGTTGCTGATACTAAATTTCAGGGGGCTAAATCTGACTATTTAGGTCCGTTAGTTGTAACTCCAGAATTGGTAGCTAAGAAAATAAAGGCAACAAAGGATAACAAATCACCGGCAGTGGATGGGATTCCTCCAAAATTACTAATGGAAACAGTAGAACAAATCAGTATACCACTTGCAAGAGTATTCAACTTGTCATTAAAAGAGGGAGTTGTTCCATTTGAATGGAAAGATGCAAACGTCATACCATTATTTAAAAAGGGTTCGAGAAATAAGTCAGAGAATTACAGACCAGTGAGTTTAACGTCAGTGATTAGTAAATTATTAGAAAGGTTAAAGATCATATGGTGGATTTCCTCGTTAAGCATAAATTATTAAATTCATCTCAACATGGATTCCTTAAAGCGAGGTTACAATAAGCGCTGATATGAAAGTTTCAGAGCAGTGTGGTATTGCAGCTTCAAAGGGTAATCAAATTCTTGGATTGATTAGAAGAAACATAACATACAAGGGAAAAAAGTTAATTATACCTCTTTATAAAGCAGTAGTTAGATCTCATTTAGAATGCTGTATACAAGCATGGAGACCATATCGTAAGAAGGATATAGGTACGCTTGAACGCATACAAAGTAGAGCAACTAAAATGATTCCAGAACTGACAGACCTTAGTTATGAAGAACGCCTGAAAGAATGTGGTTTAACAACTCTAGAGACAAGGAGATTAAGAGTAGATCAGATTGAAGTTTTTAAGATATTGAATGGGTACGAAAATATTGATATCAATATGTTTTTCTCACTCAAGAAGGATAGCAAAACTAGAGGACATGAGGTAAAATTAGTAAAGGATCAAAGTAGATTGGACATCAGGAAGTACTCGTTCTCACAGAGGACAATAAATGAATGGAACAAATTGTCTACAGATTGTGTAACTGCTAGCAGCGTGAATATGTTTAAAAACAAGGTTGACACATATCTCAGGAGGGCGGGTTATAAGTAGATGAACATTGTTGGACTCTCGATAAGCCAATGGCTTCCTTGTCCACTTGCCATCTGGGCCTTTGGCTTGGATGGCAAGTCTTGTTAAATCTTGTTAAATTTGCAATAGGTTTCTAAATGTGGTTGGTTCTGGGCTCACTGCGTGGCGCCACTGTCGTGACGAAACTGCCCAATGGGCCATTCACGATAAAGTTGGTACAGAAAACAATTGGTACGGGGAACTAGTTTTGGCAGCAGACGAGGATGCATTATGTATTTTCTTTTGATTAATTTGTGTTTACATTTTTATTTCATAGACACTGGTTTTCATTTGTACCCAAACCTTTTCATCTCATATCAAATAGCAAGATCTTATGGTAATCTTATGGAACAAATGTCGCCCACTCCTCCCTAGTCTCTCATATATAATATAAACGACGCAATGTTTATTTTTGAACATACTATGTATTATTTGAACATATTATGTACTCTATTATTGACTTCAATCTGTCATTATACACAAACCAGTCGTGCTTTACGTCTAGGGCTTGGTAATAGATAAACACATCCCAGCTTTAATCAGATAACGATGTCCTTAGAAGAACACGTAATTCCTGGTATACTGTAGATGCCTCCAAAATCAAGGGTCGTACGCGAACCAGGTTCCAGAAATTTAGGAAATTCCCAACATTTAAATGATTCACTCCTCCCTGTGGCCCACTCCTCCCTGTGGCCTACTCCTCCATGTGGCCAACTCCTCCCTGCGGCTCCCTCTTCCTTGTGGCTCACTCCTCCCTGTGGACCACTCATCCCTGTGGCCCACTCTTCCCTGTGGCTCACTCCTCCCTGTGGACCACTCCTCCCTGTGGCCCAATCCTCCCTATGGCCCACTCCTCCCTGTGGCCCACTCCTCCCTGTGGCTCACTCCTCCATGTGGCCCACTCCTCCATGTGGCCCACTCCTCCACGTTGCTCACTCCCCCTTGTTGCTCACTCCTCCCTGTGGCCCATTCATCCCTGTGGCCCACTCCACCCTGTGGCTAACTCCTCCCTGTGGCTAACTCTTCCCTGTCGCTCACTCCTCATGTGGCCCACTCCTCCCTGTGGCCCACTCCTCCCTGTGGCTCACTCCTCCCTGTTGTTCATTCCTCCCTGTGGACCACTCCTCCCTGTGGCCCACTCCTCCCTATGGCCCACTCCTCCCTGTGGCCCACTCCTCCCTGTGGCTCACTCCTCCATGTGGCCCACTCCTCCATGTGGCCCACTCCTCCACGTTGCTCACTCCCCCTTGTTGCTCACTCCTCCCTGTGGCCCATTCATCCCTGTGGCCCACTCCACCCTGTGGCTAACTCCTCCCTGTGGCTAACTCCTCCCTGTCGCTCACTCCTCATGTGGCCCACTCCTCCCTGTGGCCCACTCCTCCCTGTGGCTCACTCCTCCCTGTTGTTCATTCCTCCCTGTGGCCCACTCCTCCCTGTGGCCCACTCCTCCCTGTGGCTCACTCCTCCCTGTGGCCCACTCCTCCCTGTGGTCCACTGCTCCCACTGCTCGAATTTGCGTGTCCAGTTGGATCAAATTCAATTGATTGTTCAAAGACACATTTAAAATGCGATTCAAAATGCGAGCAATAATAAAATGTTATATTAAGCGAACGGACAACCTCTGACAGTAAACTAGTTGCACATCTTATTTTAATGAATTGAGTTGACAGTCACACATGCACCTGTATTAACTGATTACAAGTTGATCAACTAGCTCGTATCAAACAAAGCCAGTTGGCGGCTTTCAGTCAGACACTGAGTCATCAAGAACAATGTGGTGCGGTAGGTCAGCTGTAAAATGCGGTACTTTCGAGAGGAGTTCCATTTCGTTCAGCCTACATTGCCTGTGTCTTTCGGAAAAGACACTAAAAGCCGTTGGACCCTTCTACCTTAATGCCATGGAAAACAAAATATCACACACAGGGGTACATGTGTAATATGTCATGCACACACAATAGTGCTAAAAATATAAAAGTCTGCTAAATTAGCAAATAGCAATTAGCTCAACATCAGTACAGTGTGGTTGTATCTGATGAATATTTCGCACAACTCCCGCTTCGTTGAGTTGCACTCGAAGGCACATTTTCCGGGCTCGTTGTCGCAGAACAAAAGGTTGTTATGATAGGGAAGCACGGCTGACTGATCACCGTCCGTATGCATCATCGCAAATGCAATCCAACGCGATTTCAGATGTGTAGGCCTGTATAATCTCCCTGAGTCATTTCAATGATTCAAGCCAAATCAATCAACTCGTTTGGCCTAATAGAAACTGCGTGGATAAATTCTGGTTAAACTAGGCTATGATACTAACCTACCACGAAACAACATTGCTGACTTGAACAGTAGATATTTAAATGGTGTGCTAGCTAGTAGAATACATCGAAGAAGATGGAGGAAGTCGGAGTAAGAAAGAAAGCTGAGGCGACGAAACAAACCTGACGTAGGAAAAGGGAAGACCGCAATTAAGATTGGAGAATTACATAAATATGTATGTAAGAAATGGAGAGAAGCGTGAACATTGTAGGGAGAAGGCTTTTATTTCTATTTCCACATTCTATAGTTACACGTTGTGACTTAATGCGCAAGATTAGGATAAATAATTTGCTTGCTTGAGCGTGACTGCACCCGTACCCAAGGCGTGACATTGTCTCATTATCTCAGGGGGTGATGCATATTAATTAGACATTGTCCGCGGTATTCTCAATTTAGGTATGTTTTACGCTGGTTCGATACCGATTATGAAGGGAGTTTTCCCGGTGGTGTAGCCCAAGCATCGGTGATTGGTTAACTGGGGTCATTTTATTTGATCATGGTGAAATAAGTTGGCATAGAGGGGTAGTGAAGCCTTTGCGTGGACGCCCAAATTCCAGAAGGACACGTGTGAGTCAACCACGTAAAGTAAAGGTATGTTCTTATATAGCGCGGTATCCGGTCCATAGGACTGCTCAAAGCGCTTTACACTTCACCCCCTGGCAGACCTGTTCATTCCAAGGCCATCTCAACTTCTTTGGGAAGTACAAATTGTACCTTTGAGCGTGGAAGTAGAAGTGTCGATGCTCCCCTGATGTTAAGGAGTAGAGAGTGAAACGCAAAATAAGACGTGATGGAACACCTAGCCGAGATGTGCAACGAGTTTCGAAGTAACGAAGATATCAGAAGTAGAAGGACGCACTCCCGACGTGTTTCTGCTTGTGAGGCGTCGCCGGAACGCCAGTAACGAGACGATACCCCTCCAGACGAAGGAAAACCGGCCGCAACAACGAATCTTCCATGACAGGCTATATAATTAAATATATTTCTATAGAATTCTATATAGTGTTTATAGAGTCTAAAAATGCCGAGGGAGTTATGACCACTTCAATTATTATAGAAACAAATCACGAGAGCAAGTAATAATAATGGCAAAAAAATACACGAAAAAAAATTGTTAAGTAATAACAATTTATACTCAATGTACAAATGGCAAATTGGTTGACATCAATAGTTCTATCTAATGAATATTTCGCACAACTTCCGCGGCACGCAGGACGACGATGACGATGACTGAGGATGACGAGAAACGCGTGCCGACACTTGGTGGCGCTACAGTCGCACTCGAAGACATATTTTCCGGGCGCACTGTCGCAGAACGAAATGTTTTTGCTGTAGGGGAGCATGGCCTGCTTGTCACCCTCTGTGTAGACCATCGTTGCCGGGAAGTCGAGAGAGTCGCCTTCTTCCACCATGGCAGTCATCGTCAGGTTGTCGAAAGCTGTCAGCGTCTCGATCTTAAGGCTGAAACGATATTCGTGTTGTAACAGGTGTCGTTGTTCGCGTCAGTGATGATAAAAACGTCGTAGTTGTTGGGAGATCCAGTCATCGTTATCATACTTGGCTCCAAGTAACCTACAAAACAGTATACTCTAGAACGAGCCGGGTCTGTCTCTAAGGCTCACCACGAAGGCACGGGATAAAACACAGGTGTCAACAAAACTGCTTTTGGGCGGGAAGTACCGCTCTTTTCCCTTTGCATACGAGGCGAAACTGGGCACATTTTATTTCTTTGGTCTCACGTGATTTCACATTCTCTCGCGCACCCGTTCAACGCGAACGAGAACGGCACATTAAATGGCGACCCTTAAAAACAATACTTTACAAAACGACGAAAAACGATAACAACGACACAAGTTGAGTGGAGGTGTTCCCCTTTTTTAATGAGCGGATGTTGACACGTGAATTTGTCGGCGTTAGATGTGGCCATTATCTAATGGTAGACAATCTCATCTGCAGGTCCATCTATTTTGGGAGGCCAACGTCCACCTCCCACCAATTTTAAGGGCCCACCTACCACCAATTATTAAAACCAACCTCCCACTTCTCACTTCACACCTATAAAGCTAGCGTTTATTAATAGCTGAAACTGCATTATGAGATATGAGATAAATTCAAATTATAGGTCATACCTTAAGTATTGATATACGCTGGGAGCTAAATACTTATGGCTGAAACTGTCTATTATGATTATCCTGTCACCAAGATATCCACTGCCTTATAATTACTTGAATGAGCCGCCCGTAATTTATGCGTGTGTATGTATGCGTGCGTGCATGCGTGCGTGCATGTGTGCATACGCGCGCCCGCGCGTGCGTCAGAGAAAATGCGCTCCAATATAATTTTATGAACTGCAACCGCTGCTATCTAGAAATGGAGATTATCTAGACTATCTAGTGTCAATGGAAGGACTATCTGTATAAATCGCAGATACCATCTATATGAACTGAAGAAACTGTCTAGATAAAATTGAGATACTATCTAGATTAAATTAAGAGACTATCTAGATGATTTGCAGAGAACGAAATGGAAAGAATATCTAGACGAAGTGGAAAGACTATCTAAATAAAGTGGAGAGACTTTCTAAATGAAGTGATGAGACTATGTAGACGAAGTGGAGACATTATCTAGACGAAGTGAAGAGACTATTTAGATGAAGTGGTGAGACTGTCTATATAAAATGGAGATACTTTCGAGACGAAGATGCTTACCCCATCACATCACTTGTTCAATAATCAATGTTTTTGCCACTTCTTGTAATTTGACAATAAGTGTATTCATGTAATCAAAACCTGCATGTATAATTTCTAAATAATTTGCGCTGTATGTGGATTTGTAGAGACGTTTTTGTAGAGATGTTTCAATAATATTTTTCTTATCCGTAGTCAATTCGCCATTGTCCATCTTCACGAAGTTGATGTCTCCCTTTGTTCGTATACATGTTGAGCCCTTGCCCTTTATTCGTCGTTTACATATGTTGAGCCCTTCCTCGATGACGTACTTGTCTCTTTCGTGTTTGTCTTTGTCTTGTTATTCTCATTCATTTCATTGCCTTCACTACGTCGGCTAATCACTTAATTATCTACATTTCAGGAAACCCAAAAACCGTTGACCTCTTAGTTCGCCATCTGGTCACCATTCTATTTCAAGAAACCATTAAGCATGCGTTGGTTCGGAGGCCGACATCAGTCTCTATTTTAGGGCGACATTAAACCAAATTTGACCTCTGTTAACTCGAGGTGTCTCGGCAAAACGACGGAAGACGAGATGCATTGGAACAGCTGCTCAAGGTCAGGGTCTCCATCGAAGTGGTCCCCTAAGAGAACAAGAGAGGCACCAGCCTAATCGGTGATATATTTATTTATTGATTTATTTCAGTTCGAACAGGTCCTTTGATCTAGTAACCGGACTGACGGTGTATTTCAGGGTGTCCGTCTCTAGAGTCAGTGAGTCCACGAAATGTTTTTTACATTCCCTGCGTGAAATGTTTTACTTCCCCTGGCAACGGCTGTTAGTGTCTCTTAAGAAAGAAAAGGACAAAATGTGTTGAACGAAATTGCCCGCGTTTCGAAACGGCTTTGAAAAATTCGACCGAAGGTTCGACGCTCTACCACATCACCACTTGCTCCGATATTGGGGATTGCCGTTGTAACACAACGTGTTCAGGGTTTCAACAATATATATGTCCGTCACTACTTACATATTCTGGAAGCCCACTTGGGTAGGTCATGTATCCCATATTAAAATATACCATGATATACCACGATATTCTATGGTATATCATGGTAAACTTTGGAAGACCAAGGCAAACCATGTTTTGTCATAATTATATTGTGTACACTAATAATATAATATAATCTAGTAAAAGTCTAAGACTTGTATTTTGAAACAGTAAACTATATATTTACGTACATTGTCAGTCAGTTGATCAATTAAATTGAACAAGTATGCATCTCCATATGTTATTTTATCGAAATCAAGTAGATTGTCAGTGTCCAGTACTTTAATGTCAAAAACGTGGGTCAGTGTCCAGTACTTTAATGTCAACAAGGTGGGTCATTATATATCCTCTTGTCACAAAACATGTCATCAAGTCTTTCAGGAGTTTCAGCAGTCTGTTATTCAGCAGATATGCCACAGGTTTCTAAATCTGAAAAAAAATGCTTAAACCTGGTAAACATGGGCAAAGCATTTCTCAAAAACATGCAACTCCACCGCAGATTATCATAATCTGACAGTTTTCAGATTTTCTGCACCTTTCCCCCTGTAAGTGGTCAACCGTCCTTCATTTACCATCAGTGGCTGCGCCATTTGTACCCAGCGCAATGACGTTTCTTATAGCGATCTTATCCTTTGTAAATGCATCGGTGATAGCTAAAAAAAATCGATTCACTAATTGCTCGAGAGAGATGTAGTACCTTGTAAAAGCTGCCTTTAACAAAACCAGTAGTGTTGTCAAAATACCTGACCAGTAAGCGACATTGTTGTTGGTTTGTGATATCTGCGATATCTTCTGTCAACAGAGAAAATGAGCCTGATTTCATAGCAGAAACAGCGGAATTCTTCAACTCATCTGCAATAACACTGCAAACCATTGTTTTTGTTTTTGTTCGCACACATGACAATTTTGCAGCAATTTGTGAATCTGGAAACATTTTAGCAAACAATTTTGTAGCATGGTCAGATACTTTGAAAGACAATTGGTGCTCGACATTAAACACAGATCTTACAATTTGGATACTTTGTCATCTAAATGGGTTGGCCGAAAGTGTGCAGGGATAACATTATTCGAAGTTCGCAAGCGTCGCTCTGCGGTAGAACACACCGAACTGTCAAACGAGAAGTGTTGGATTCCAGCTCCGCCGTTTCGAAGCTTGGACAATTTCGTTCATCGCACATTGCCTGTGTCTTTCAAAGAAATACTAAAAACCGTTTTTCCTTTCTACCTGGTATCTACGCCACGGTCAGTAAAATACCCCACACAGGAGATAAATATGTAACATGGACTCACTGACTCCACATAAGGAAAACTCTAAACTGTAGGAGTTGTGGCGACAGTAATTAACGCGAGAAAAACCCTAGTAGCAAATATTAGTACTACTATTACCATTACTACCACCACCACCACCAATAATAGTAGTAATAGTAGTAGTAATAGTAGTAGTAGTAGTAGTAGTAGTAGTAGTAGTAGTAGTAGTAGTAGTAGTAGTAGTAGTAGTAATAGTAGTAGTAGTAATAGTAGTAGTAGTAGTAGTAGTAGTAGTAGTAGTAGTAGTAGTAGTAGTAGTAGTAGTAGTAGTAGTAGTAGTAGTAGTAGTAGTAGTAGTAATAGTAGTAGTAGTAGTAGTAGTAGTAGTAGTAATAGTAGTAGTAGTAGTAGTAATAGTAGTAGTAGTAGTAGTAATAGTAGCAGTAGTAGTAGTAATAATAATAATAATAATAATAATAGCAAAAAACACGAAACCAATAATAATATTAATAATAACAAGTTACGTTCAATGAGCAACTAGCATTTAGCTCAACAACAGCACAGTGTGATTTTATCTGATGAATATTTCGCACAACTTCCGTGGCATTGACGGTGCGCTGAGAATTACGAGAAACACCTGCGCACATTTGGTGTCGCTACAGTCGCACTTGAAAACACATTTTCCGGGTTCGTTGTCGCAGAACGAAGGGTTGTTGTGATAGGGGAGCATGGCTGACTGATCACCTTGCGTATACACCATCGTCGCCGGGAAGTCGAGACAGTCGCCATTGTCCAGCACGGCAGTCATCGTCAGGTTAATTAACGCAGGTAGCATCTCAATCTTAAGGCTGAAATATGTATCCGATTCTCGTGTTGTCACAAGCTCACAGGTGTCGTTGTTCGCGTCAGTGATGATTGAAACGTCGTAGTTGTTGCGGTATCCAGTCATCTCCATCACATTTGGTTCCAAGTCACCTATAAAAGAGCATACTCTAGAACGCGCCGGGTCTGTCTCTAGGGCTCACCATGAAAGCACAGGATAACAATTCATATAGGTGTCAATAGTACAGCTTTCTGGCAGGAAATACCGCTATTTTCTCTTGGTCCCGCTTTTTCGACGAAATGTGCCGCTTTATTGTACTTTTCAAACAAACAATTTTGTACAGTAAAATCGATATATCTGATTACAAGAGGCCAATCTATGCATATAGTATTTCTTTAGTTTCACGTGTTTTCAAATTATCTCGCGCATACTTCCACAGTGAACGAGAACACCACTTGAAAATGGCGATCCGTAAAAACAACATGTTAAAAACCGACGAAAAACGCTAACAACAACACAACTTGAGTGGAGGAAGGTTTACCTTATTTCATCAGCACTTTCCCACTTTTCTCTACAAGGGGACATATAATTTAAATTACCGCATGGTTCATGTCATTCGAGTAAAATGTGAATTTGACACTGTACACCTTTTCAAATTTGTCATGCACACGTACAAATAATCGTAAGTAGAAATATTGACACATTTGTGCATTACGACACTTGTGCAAAGCACATATTATTTAAATTAATAGTCCCTGGTTGGCAACCCGTGTACGTGTCAATGACGGAAGGATCCCCGGTGTAACATATGTACGTGTCAATGACGGAAGGATCCGCGGTGTAACATATGTACGTGTCAATGACGGAAGGATCCGCGGTGTAACATATGCACGTGTCAATTACGGAAGGATCCCCGGTGTAAGATGACAGAATCTGGTTTGTTTGGGCGAGAGATGACGGGAATCATGTTCCATTTTGATTTTCTCAAACAAATGTAGAATTTGACGAAAACACTACAATGTCCTGAAAAATTAAAAATAGTTTTCTATTTTTTTTTAAATGCAAATGAATACACACAGACACGGGAACATGGATATTAAATCGAAAATGAGAGATAGTTTCTTAAAAAATAAACGAAAAAGACTTAGAGTAAGAATCAGTGTTGACATGAAAGTTCCATACCAGTATGGGATTACAGTTTTAAAGGGTAATCAAATTATTGGGTTGATTAGTTGTTGGCAACGTCATGCGTTTTTTCTACGAAGTTACGCAATGCAAGGGCGAGGCGTCGCTACATTAATTTCCCGTTTTTCCCTACAAGGGGACATATCTTTAATTTACTGCATGGTTCATGTCATTCTAATTCTTGTAACAGCCAGTGTTACGTCTCAATTTCTAAAGTTGGATCCCAAGAAGCCATCAATGTATTGATGGGCAGCATAAGTACCAAGGCATAGTCATTTGGTAAACAGTTACGAACTGTCCCGTCTGGAGGTTGGACATTTTTGCTTGTACTACTAAATAGTATTTCACTCACGGATTGAGCAGGACTCGCCCCCCGAGTCGAGACTCCAACCACTACAGCAGATCTGGCCTACGTAGTACACCGTTCTAGTGTGCAGCTCAGTGACGGAGCGGTACATCGTCCTGAAAGTAGGACCGACCAAACGTCACGACCAAGTCACTGGAGTACGAGATGTATTAATACAGGGTTTATTGCATCAGCGCTGGTTATGCAGTTAATTGTAATTACAAAACAAAAAAAATACTTTTATTGCACTAAAATCCTCGTTAAACTCAAACGCAACAAAACGAAAGTGTTAGATAGTTTCTAGTCGGTTTAACAACTCCAGTCGTAAACAGTTGGGTCGGTTCGTTGAGGAACAATGGAGAATAAGCAAGTTTAAGCGGGTGGGTTTTAATTGACGGTGAAATGTGATTATTTTTCCTGCCGACTTCACACTAATAGGAAGCAAGTTCCACATTGTTAGTGCGGCAATTTCAAATAAAAATATCACGCCAGTGGATTACTAGGAAATTCTGGTTAAGATCATATCTTAATTTCATGGGCCGCGCCATAATATTCGATAACCGTACGCCAGGAATGTGCTACTCTGGCAATATTCGCACGCCGAATGAAAATATATATGTATACACATATTCATATGCATGCCATTAAGATATAGTAATGATATTTGCATCCAAACTCAACTTATTTTGACGTTTGTTTAATAAACGTACTCTTTCTGGCAAATAACTTATTTGTTTGTGTCTTTTCGTTGACTTCTAGTCTAGGTTACCCCGATTTCATAGAGCTGCGCAGGCTATCATCGGTCGCGCTCGTTAGTAAGTCAGCCCTCGGTCATTCGGGAAAATAACTGAGATCTCCCACTTTTACAACACATTCTGGGTAAACTACTGGCGTAATATTCTTGATTTTAGTTGCACGTGGTTAGCGTTATTATCTTTTTTAGGTGCATAACCCCAAAACCATGACTGTTGCTATTGTAAAGTAAACTGTTGCCTCACCGGTATCTGGTGCAACGACTCCAGCCAAAAGTGCCACAACTAGTGGTGTATCTGGAGCTGTAGGTGACCCGACGTCGCCCGACGTAGCTCTCCGTGCGACTCCTCCTTACCGAACACACCCGCCTGCAACAAGACGTCGCATCAGGGCCCGAAAGACTAACGAATTCGTAACTCAACTTTGAGTATACATGACAGCAAAACTCACACGGGGAGTTCACTACTGGAATATCTGGGTAGGTACTGAAATTACAAAATCCATGTTGAATATCAGCCAAATTTGGCAGGCTACATGGGCCATGTTATTTTTGTATTATTATACTCCACAAGTGACCCCTTTCGGGGCAGGTTTTGCCGCCATATTTACGGAAAACGTGAGTTAAGAATTCGTTTCAGAACACGGGCGTGGTTTCTACGTCACGTTTAAAAGTACTGCAAGTTTAAAAGTAAAAGTAAAAGACCTATAAAGTCCGTACAACGTCAAAGTTATCGTAATATCATGTTATATAGCATAAACTGTATATATTATAACATTATGTTATTTAAAATGAACTGTATCTATTCTAAGATCATATTATACAGTATCAACTGTATCTATACTAAAATCATTTATAGTATAAACTGTATATATACCATGTTAAATAGTATAAACTGTATCTATTCTAACGTCATGTTATATAGTATCAACTGTATCTATTCTAACATACTTACCACCAAAATGTGCACTATTTTAGTGTAACTTGACTGTTATTAGTATATGAATATAGAACGATACATTTATGGACGTCCGGGGGGAGGGGGCATAAGCCCCGTGGATCTGGATGTTTTTCAGACTCATATCGCGAAAATCGAACCTACATATAGCACTAACTACGACTTGCTATGTCGTTTATACAATTTTGCTATTAAGTTTTTTGGTGAAATCATCAAAACGAACTATTAAATTATATTTGACTCGGTCCAATCAAAACTATGTTTGACCCGGTAAAAATTCGGCGAAAAAGGGCTACAAAAAACAAAGTCCGGTTTGATATACTTTAACTTTAACTTTAACTTTAACTTTAACTTTAACTTAACTTTAACTTTAACTTAACTTTCGCAAGTCACCCGATCTGTCTATTTTATTAAATCAACTGCGCACTATTCACGCGCTATTCTTGAACATCAGTTAACCTGATTCACGATGGGCAAGACAGCATATAGGCAATCGAAACAGAGCAGTTACTTCAATGTAGTAGATAACATATGTTAAAAAAAATAATGTAAACATGTGTTCGAATATATCAAGAAAAACTCTATAAAAAATAAATCACTTTTGACGGGGCTATTTTGAGTTAAAGTAAGCCAGGAAGAGGTGAATTCCACGACAGCTTTCTCTTAAAGTTACACAAAGAGAATACTCGTTGCCAACTACACTAAATAACAATATTTAAACATCAAAGGAATCTAACTTGTAATAAATTTGTTGTTGTTTTTCATTTTCGGCTTCAAGTGTGTTAACAGCTAGCAGCACAGGGGGACTTATATAAACATGTTACATGTGTTAGACGTACGCACAGTGGCGCATTGGGGAGGAGCATTACGTGAACCAGCTGACTAATATAATCGAAATGACCCTAAATGGGTCTATTAAGCGGAACCCACTGTATTTATAAAGTTACATGGGTAGATAGCGCAGTCTGATTTGAAGGAAACTTTGTTGCAGCGTTTATTCGGTGATTCCAGCGAGGGACGTATTGGCCTGAATTATCTCGGGCCAAAGTGTGTGTAAGTCAAATAGCTGATTTTACCCAACGTGATAACTAGATAAGGCACACATACCCCGTGAGTGAGAACACGGGTAGGGTGAAAGAGGTCAACCACATGGGGCATAGCGCAGCAGATAGCAGTATCATGGCTGAAGGATCCGGTCACACGGTGTTAGCTGAAATGAAGGAAATATAGGTTATATGTAAGCAGTTTCAACGGGTGTAATTTTGGTCCGTAGCAGTGTTCAAGTAGTTTGTCTCGTTGTTGCTTGGTACTAAAACGTTGTATGTGGAAGAGTGTTAACGGTATCTACCAAACATATGGAAGAGTGTTAACGGTATCTACCAAACATATGGAAGAGTGCTAACGGTATCTACCAAACAAATGGAAGAGTGTTAACGGTATCTACTAAACATATGGAAGAGTGTTAACGGTATCTACCAAACATATGGAAGAGTGTTAACGGTATCTACCAAACATATGGAAGAGTGTTAACGGTATCTACCAAACAAATACGCTTGTTTCATGGAAGGTCGGAACGGAAGCCAATGAAAGAGAGGATACCACGAAGGAGGAAGGCATAGAAAAGCACAGGGTGGATATTAGGCTTGTTAACAAATGCAAATGCATTTGAATGTTGAGCATTTGAATGCGCATTCAAATTTCTCCAAATTTTTTATGCATTTGCATTTGCATTTGAATGTGTACCTTAAACATTTGCATTTGCATTTGAATGCGATCCACAAACATTTGATTTATCAAATGCGCAATCAAATGCATTCGTAATTCGTTGAATAATTATTATTGTTAGATTCACTTTCACAAGTTCACAACATGCCACTGGAAAAACTGCTCTGTTGTGAGCAGTATCCTCAGCAGAATAAAAGCATTGTATGACCTGTGAATCCACTTTCATAACGTGCTCTTTGGAAAAGTGCTCTGTAGTTACCTGATTATGGAATCACCGTCTGACCTGTGCAATTCTGAATCCACTTTCACATCCAGTCCTTTCAACATGTACTATATAAGAAAGCTGTCACATGTCAGCCATCATTCAGAGTTTTGACACTGAGGTGATCAACATGCCAAATTCAATGCGTTCTCCCGTTTATGACCACTATGACGTCAACGAAAACGGCAGTTTCACAGCACAGTGCAAACACTGCCCAGTAAAGATGAAAGGCTCTATCAAATCCACCACCAATCTTCGGAATCACATCAAGATAGGAACGATTATGTAATATTAAAATCAGTTTGCAACAACAGTACTCCTATTGACTGAGCCCGGTGGTCAACATTGAGTTTCCACAAATGAGAATCAATACCAGGAAATAAACATTATAATGTGTTTGTAATGAACTATAACAGATTAAATAGTACAAATGAATAATGAACCTAACTTTAGAACAGGTTGCAATACCCTAAAGAAAACTACGTTAATCTTAACATACACTATTGAGGCTATTAATCTTTATAAACCGTAATAAAGATAGCATTGGACAGCATAGCAAAAAGGCGTATAGCACAATTAATAATAACAAAGCGTTCCAGAAACAAAGATTGTCACAGAAGCGTCATTATGACGCACAAAGTCAAAAATACTTCACCCTCTCGATAATCGGCTGGGTTGGGCAGGCCGACAACTGAAATGGCTGCGGGTCACGTTGTCTCGCCGTAAGCTGAACACGTCAAACGGGACAATGTTTCCACTAGTGTAGAGACAATAGAATAGCCCACTAGGTTTTTAAACGACACGGTCAGTGGTTGGCCCTGCGCCGGACTACATCGTATCAGCCAGCCGCACCGAAAATGTTCGGGTGGAACGCGTCTCAGTTGAAAGCGGTGTTGCCGAACACGTAGTCGGCTGAACGCATGGTAGGCCGGTCGTCAATAAGTAGTGGGTGGACGGCAAACGTAGCTTGACGACAGTCTAGTCGGACGCACTGGTGTCTTACACGTTGTAGACCTCTGAACGCATTGCAGGCCGCCAATAGGTAGTGGAGACGGCGAACGTAGCGTTTGACTCCATAGGAGTGTTGGCCAGTAACAATACAAGACAAGACAAGACAAGACAAGCCAGCTCAATCGGACGCACTGGTGCCGTACACGGGGAAGACAGAATACAGTCCCAACATAACAAAACCATTCACAATCTCACGCCGATATAAATCTTCTTCGTCCAAACTCACCGTAGTATGTTATTGCAGCGTTTCACTCCTCACAATATAATAGAACACCGTCGCTCGCTCATGGCTGGACGCTTCTGCTGCAGCCGTCGTCAACGACAACAAGTATGAATGTCGCTATCGACCAGGATACGAGCCTGCGTCAATAGGTGACTCCTAGTCACACTTAGGTTTCGGGTCGAATTCTGGCCCCAAGTACACAACTTGAAAACATACCAGTTAAACAGAAACAATAACAATGTAATTAACTGTTATTTATTACTGTCAGCTGTGTTTGACTCATTCGAGTGTCACCACTGACGAAGCCATAACATTGTTATTACGCACCATGTTCGGTGATTGTTATTATATGTATGATTCTCATAAATAAAAAATAATAATTCTCCTTTAACCTAAACAGCGATGTAGGAGCAGATTTAGCAAGATTTAACAAGATTGCCATCCCAAACAACAAGTTCCAGATGGCAAGTGGACAAGGAAGCCATTGGCCAGATGCAAGTCTGCACTTTCCTGAATCGAGCCCAAGGCAACCAGCTTGTAACTTGGACTGGCGCGGACGCTATCGTAATTTGTTTTTTCCTAGTTACAGTTTCATTGTTCACGTCAAGACTTCACACCTACTTTGTTCAGCAGTCCAGACGTTTTCAATGTATAAATAAATACACGTGAGTAGTCAGGGGAGAGCGATGAGCCAAAGCGGCACCACGTTTGCGGACTCATAATAATACAATACTTTTTCCAATTTGAGATGCCAGATGCACTTACTTATTGAGTCACATGACCGGAAGCTGATGGGGTCACTTGACCGGAAACACGTGGGACCGCAAACATGCTGCTTTGGCTCTTTGTTCTCCCATGACTTACTACTCACATGAGTGTATCATCGGGTTCGACCTACTTTAGTAGGCTTTTATTGAATATAACATTTACACATCACTACAATAGACTACGGCGGCTATCCTGCAGGCACCTCTGGAGACCATCTTCCCTGCATAGGGAAAGATGAGAAACACAAGCAACCAAACCTATTTATACTCTTTTCCTTTTAACTGTCCCTTCAAAATAAATGTACGGCACCTGATAAGCCAAGTTAAGAATTAGTTGAACCCGTAATTCAACACGATATGTAGATATGATATATTTTCCTTAATCTCTCTCCTCCGTGCGTAGATACTACAAATGTTCACCTTGACCGTACAGTTGGTCAATGCAATATTGATCACCCTTGCCAGAGTCTAACAAACAGCATCGATGCTCTTTGTCTGTCCCGCAGGTGTGTCAATGTGCCATTGGCCATTCCGCCTGGTCCAGCTAACATCCATTATATATGTAGTTCGCACCGTGACTATGCACTTCTAGTGTATCCTCCTATATAACAGTCTTATTAGTAATTCATAGTTTACCATTAATAAATACGGTGGTATGTTACATCCGTTACCCGTCACAAATAGGACACTACGTTTCATTTAAAAACTTATAGATAACGGACCCAACCATGTAATCACTATATATAATAACACGCCTTTAATAAAAGAAGATGTGTTAAACACTATGACAATGAGTAATTCACTAGACCTCTAAAACCAAACATGAATATTGCAGTGAATAGCAAGGCGTTACAGAGACAACCCTTTGTCAACACGTAGCATGTCATTTAAGCATCACTTCACATGGAGTCAAATACGAACAATACTACATTACACAATACGAATTCCAATACCAAGCATGAAGTACGTTGTCCGTAAGGTTCGTTTGGTAGAGAACAACACGCACTGTGGTCCCTTCAAACATCACAGACAACAACAACCAACACGTCAGCAAATAAAGGAGAAAAATCCAGACTAAGTAGTAAGGGAATCCACATAACTGTGAATGTATACATATGCATTACAAGCAGGAAATAATAAGACAAATTAATTTGTTTACCAATATTCACTAAAACGAGCAACAGTAAGTCTGTGAGCAATCAGACAATTTCTGGAAACTGTCGGTCTATTAATTTTGTACGAAATCAATAAATGAACACTGCGCTGGAAGTTGGACAGGCAAGAATTAACAAAAGCCACAAGCGGTGGGTCGACACTGTCCAGTTAATCAAATCAGGCGATTCTTCAGAACCCTGCAAAGTCGTTATTTTAACGTCGTTGATTTCAGGTAGAAATTTCCACGCAGGAGATTGCAATTTGGAATAAATAAGCTGGTGTGACACCAACTCTGAATAATTTAAAGGCGCAATTAGAATCATGTGGGTGCAAATATCAATAAATAACATCAATGTTGAATCTTTCCGTGTAAAGTCCTCACTCGACCACCGACACGACAACCAGCTCGTACATGAACGACATACAGGTCATATGACAAATAACCTGTCTTACTCGGTGATCCAGTTCAAAATACATTAAAAGGCTCACCCTGGGACAATATAATACATATGTTATGGCTTAATTGGCGAAATAAACTGGTCGGTTTAGGGGAACGAGTACTCATTACTTGACATGTTTTACGGAGGACCGGATTGTTAGTAATTACCCCTCTTGGATATGTTAAGCTTTCCTTGGTAAACAAATGCGAGGATTCCTTCCTAAGCAGTCATGCGGTGAAAACATAGCCCCACTGAGTGCATCATATGCAAGGTCTGTCGGTACCTGAATTTGGAGGCTACAGCTGGAAGCATTAGGTACAAGTGGCCATGTCCAAAGGTGATAGCGCAGATACTTAACATGATCAGTCAGAAGCAACTCGGTAGTAAAAACGAAGTGCTGTTTTATATTCCCACATAGCTTTAATTCGTACGCATTTATAATACCATTCAAGTGGCGGGCCCTTTTCTCCGTCCCAGCGACTAGTCGCTAATATAACTCGTAAATTTAGTTGGCAGCAAAATGTTTTCTGTCAAAACCCAATTTTCCAGCGCTGCACGCTGTCTCTGATATCGACTTAGCTGGCGGATCCAGAATAGGTGTACACTTTCTAGAGCCGATAAACACTGAACGATCCGGAGACTGGCGCGGACGCGTTCAAAATCAATCGTAGAAATAGCTGTCCATTTCGTAATTCGGACGTGCAATTTTGAAATGTCCGCCTCAATGTCCCGGATATGTTCACGATTGGGTCGAAGCTCCGCAGACATGTGATTGATTCACCATAGTCACTAGTTCATTGGTCTTAAGGATTACACGCTGATTGTCCGAACGTACCTGCTGAATCCTACGTCTGATCGTATCCACCTGTGCCTCCGTTACGATGCCAAACACTAGAGAATGGTGCCACCGAAGTCAAACACGCACGTCGATTCCTTTGGCCAAGTCGAGTGCGGAATTTGACTTTCTATGGCTTGACAGCGTTGTGAAAATGACCATTTGGTCAAATTAGCCACACGATGATCGGAAAGCACAGCGTGAATATGCGAACGCAGTTGTTGCACTTTCACTAGTAAGATGACATATGGATGAGGTGCGCCCAAGACGACAATCAGTGTACACGTGGCAATGCGTTGTGATGTAAGTTCCTGCAGGAAATAGCAGTGCTGCCCATGCGTGGTCGCATAACTTCCGCGGTTTTTCCTTCATGTCTACCATTTTGAATTTAACTACCCGTGAATAAGAATACATACAATTGTCATGTTTTTGCACGTTCGTGTAGTGTAATCGAAGTGCCTTATGTTTTGTTTACATGTTCATTTCCTTCATGTGTTACATTTTGAATTTAACTAGCCATGTATAAATGTAAATAAAATTGTCATGTTTATGCACGTTCACGTAGTACATTCGAAATGCCTTTTGTTAGACTCGAGACGTTGAGTCTTAATTGCTTGCTGGTTATAGAAGACGTAGCACTGTGATTGGTGATTTGGTGAATTATGTAAACGACGGTCAAAACAGTGGCATTGGTTTCAATAATGTGCTCTACGAAGTGCTCCGAGACACGAAAACGTAGCAGTCGTCTCCAATGTGCTCTATAGAGTGTGATCAACAGCAGTGCCTATAATGAATGATAGTGTTTTCCTTTGATTGTATGTTCACACCTCCAATCGGCAGATACATTAGAAGAGCATCATACCAATGTTTTAGTCAACTTCTCTTTTACCAGTCCAACAGTGCTAATTTTTAATTGATTTGCTTTTGTATAAAAATAACGCTCGTTAAGGAGCCTCTTGTTTTTCACATGGGGTTATACAGTCGTAGATTGGTAGTTCCTTGAAGTGGGTGCGACCTTATTTTCTGGTCATCATTTTCTATTTAAATCTGTGTTCACTACTGATCTCTCCATTTAGTGTTGTGAGTGTGCATACTTTGTTTCTCTTTACATATTTAATGATGTGTTACATTACGTGTAACGTTCGTTGGAACGTTCTGCATCTGGGTATTTAAATAACAGCTAAACGAAGTAACTGGTATTTTTAATGTTGACAAATATAATAATGTAAAAAACGATTTAATCCAGGTTAGCAACCGGGGATTCCCCTAATCGTACCATTAGCATTGGACAGACCAAGCCATGTAGCTTTGACTGCAAGATGGCCGAATTGCGAATTCTTCAAATGTGGAATAAATTTTTGCCGTAAACTCTCTTCATCTTGTCAGAATCTGCAATGTTCTCAACTATTGGGAGAAATTACATAGTCAGAATCCTTGTGGCCGAGTACAGATTAAGATAAGGTTGCTAGAGTTGCGAGGCAGGTTAATCGCCCGACTTGCTATCGAAACTAGCATGACAGTTTGATCCTTTGAAGTGAACCAAACTCATACAGAAATGTACGACTTGCAGATCCTCAACATGTCCTGTTTGGTGGCCGTGTAGTCGGATTCGATCTACAAGTTGCTGCCCCAGAATGTGGAAGACGTTGAGTTTGATGTACACGTCAAACGTGGTGGAGGTGTTGCTAACATTCGGCGTGGTGAGATTCGTATTGTTTTACAATTATTTCTAAAAGTACTTCTTTCGTTTTGCCTCTATGTCAGTGTACTGTTTTGACTCTATGTCAGTGTACTGTTTTGACTCTATGTCAGTATACTGTTTTGACTCTATGTCAGTGTACTGTTTTGACTCTATGTCAGTGTACTGTTTTGACTCTATGTCAGTGTACTGGTTTCAAAGATGTCAAAGTAAATATAGTAATTGTACTGGGTGAAGCTTATTTTTTTAACAACTTAGTTTTACCTTTTAATTAACTTACCTGATTATGTTTTAATGCTTGCTGAAGTGGAACCACTGCACGTAGATGCTGTAATACTCCATGTGGCCACACATCACCTGGAGACTATTGGCAAAGACATCCGTTGCCTGGACCGGACGCTAGACCAAGAACATGTTTTACCATTAGTTAAAAACATGTTTACAGTCAGCCATGCATACATATATTGAGGTAATGCGCTGGAGGCGGTGTGTAAACATTTTATTTATATACGAATGAATAACTTTAATATACTTGAGTTGAAGCTAGTTATTCTTCCTTTCTACAGTGATGACCTGTAGGAGACGGGGTTGTTGTACAACCAGAGGTTACACCGGCTGACAGCTCAGATGCCTGGTGTTTCTTTCTGGGATTGGAACAACGTCCTGACTCGACCTGCACTCTTCAGCGTTGACGACCTGCACCCGTATCAAGCAGCTACTCTCGCTTGACAATAACCGTGGCTTTGTCATGTCGTCATGTAAGTTCAAGCGAAAACTGTTTTGTTCATAAATATGGTATTGTCTATATCTGAAATAACACTTCCTTGTAGAAACTGTACTGGTTTGAAAATATCAAATTATCAAAAATTACTTAAAAGTAGTGTGTCTGTCTAGGTAGGGAGGCGGATATGGTAGCAGCCGAGCTGACCCTCAGCCGTGCAGAACATCGGCGGCGTATGGAGGCAAAGGCGCGGGCCCCACAGACACTGGCAGGACCCAGCACCAGTGCGGACCTACAGGAACTACCCGGTGATGCTGTTGGTGGTCGTTCGTCGTCGTCGTTGCAACCACTGGAACCTGCTTTTGAGATGCCATTGACTGAAGTGACATATACAAGGGTGGTATGTGGAGGTCCTACTTCTCCAAGTGTAAGTAACAACAGTAAGTAAATATGGGTTGTACTGTGTTCTATCTAGGAAGCATTTCAGTCCAAATTTCCAGAAGTAATGAGATCTACTAAAGTTGATATTCAGACCGGAATAATACTAAGTGCACTTCTACTGATCCCACTCAATATCCTTACATGCCACAATTAAGTCAGATATATAACATTTTACAGATTGTTAAGAAAAATCACATAGATGGAGCAGACAGTGTGCTGGACAATGGTTCTTGTTCAATGAAAACCGTTAAACTTTTCCAAAATTCCATGCCGGGAAGGACATTCAAGAAAAGTTCGGAAAGAAATTGAGTGGTCAAATAAAAAAATATTATTTGACCATAGATAGTGTTTCTCAGTTTGATAAAATGCGTCTGCATGTACATTTAAACATTGTTTTGGACAATGCTGAAAATTATACAGTCGATATAGCAGGTAACAAATAAGAAGATTTATGCAAATTTCATGCTGTAAATGCTCTAAAGGAAAACATTAGTTATCCAGTCCTAAAAATATTCATCAACCCAATTTTAATTGCATTGAAAAGTGTAATGATCAGTTGGCATAAAACTGCCTTTGCCAGTATGGTGCAATCATTTTACACCTACCTATATCATGATATTCCAACTGTTACTGCACAAGCAAAGAATAGTTTCCAAGATTACCTAAATACTTACTGGTTTCGTAGTGTATGGCAAACAACGTTTACTGCCGAGACAGCATGTTTGGTGCTGGAACAAGATAGGTGATATCCACTCTTGTCAACAGATAATATAACTGAAAATCAGTTTCGGCTGATTGTTCAAGAGGAAAATACAACTCATTTGAATAAATCTATCGCATTACATGTTCGAACTTTGATTGATAGAATTCTACCCAGACTTGCACACAACACAGTGCATGGTGCAACTAAACTAGCCAAATTTCAAAAACAGGTAAATATTTACAAGGGTAAATTATTGATGTGTATCGCAAATGGACTCATTCTGGTTAAAGCAGGAAAAGTCAATCTCATTCCAAATTGGGAACAACATGGGTTGGCATTTGTCACTTTAGAAGATAAAAAACAATGTGATCATGACCATGACTATGCACTAAATGCAGCCAGTGTAAATTGTTTAGAACATTTGAAAACGCGTGCAGCCAAAACTTTCCATGATGTTGTTTCCCAGTACCTGCCTCTTCCGGCACCAAGTGAAGGGGTTTACATTGTTAATATATCCTCCCTTACAATATGCATTTGCGTAAGTTTCATTCATAAAGGACGGCCATATTTTTGTAAGCTTTTACATGCAGTATTAGCAACTACAAACAAATGCCATGATCGCTTGAAATGTTGGAATTGTATTTTATAACTGTATAAAAAATTCCTCCCGGTTTGTCAACAATTTTCACAATCTGTAATACACGTAGTGGAGGTATTGTTTTCAGTGGTAGACAGTCTGTATTACCACCAGGCAACTAAATTAGAAGAACAGCGGTTTAAGAAAGGTAAGTTACTTAATCTTTTACATGATCCTCAGAAACCAGCTGCACCAACAGTCTTCCCTGGTAGGTTACCTAAAAGACATCCTCATAAATCAGGTTTCAGGCGGAAGGGGGCCCCATAGTTATCAACTCTTGCAGTAAATGACACGTCCAACCCATCAACTTTGATTTCTGTGCACCTACCACCTCGAGTGTGTTTCCTGTGACACTCTGCAAGTCAGGAGACGACCGTAGCAAGACGGGTGATGACGCGACCGGACTAGACGTTGAAACACACCCAGCTGCAAGACAGATACACTGGCCCCCGTGTCCATCAAAGCCGTAACGTTTATCCCATCGAGGGAAACCTTGATCGTGGGACGGCCTATTCGTTTCCCAGGCGGTGTCAAGAAAAAGGTTGCGCGTGAAATCATCCTTGTCGGAATGGCTGTTTCGTCGGGTAGTTGCGTCTCATGTGACCCACTGTACCGCAAGTGTAACGTCGTGGTCGTTCATCAGCAGTCCAATGGCATTGACGATCACGGGGGCCGGGTGTCATCCTCGGTGATGACTGTGGTGCAGCTCGAGTTTGGGTCGCCTCAAGCTTCGCGAGTTTAGTCGTCAATCGTTCCTGTCCACGGAGCACCTGGTCGAGGGTCGATTGGAGTAGCGGCTGTGGCGTTCGATTTATTGGCGGCGGGGGCATTGTTCCGATTTCCATGGCCTCTTTACCGGGTCGCACCAGGCCTAGACGGGAGACGGCGTCCAGCCTCCCGCTGAATTCGTTAACCCAAGTGATGGCGGTCTCCCGAGTGCCGGGTTGTGCTGCTCAATCATTTTACTGCCATTGCGGACGATCCCGAGTCTCGCACATACGCCCTGACCATGGTACGTTGCTGATCATCGTTTCGGGCTGCCACCGGACACGCGGCGTTTGCGAGATCTCTGAAGTGCCGAGTAAATGAGGCATCCGTCTCGAGAGTTGACCGACGCAATTGATCAAGCGAGTCTCGCAAGGCGTCCGGAGCAACATTGTCTCGTTGGTTGTTATCATTGAGAAAACAATTTCTTTCCTGAGTGGCCCCCGTAACGGTCGATGTGGCCACTTCTGTTACAGAGTCCTGTCCGATTCTCGCAGATGCAAGATCAATGTCTTCTAACCGTCTCATCTCTAATCCAATGTGACATTTTCAATATTATGTTGCGTGTAACGTTTCGTTGCTGGGTATCCTCACCTGTGACCCTGAGTGCGACGGCGACCAGCTGGCAACGAGCTGCCTTGGTGGCGACACAGTAGAGCGTCGTGTTGTCGTCGTCGAGACGAGGCACACACGTCAGTTGGTTGGTGGCGTTCTGCATCAGCTGGTAACCGGACGGCTCAATGTCGTATCTGTGACATTCAACATAGTACATACCACATCTCAGTGTGTATCTATGACGCACAACATGCCACGGCTCAGTGTCGTGTAGAGAGCACGCTCATTGGTCTTTGGTTCTGACATTCACGTTTGTGCATATAAGTAAATTAATCGATTGCTTAAGTAAATACCTTCGCCGTGGTCAATTATAAAAGCAGTCGATGGATGTAAATGTCCTCAATATGATTGGATTGTGTGTGAGCATGCGTTTGTGTGTATGTGCGTGTGCGTGTGCGTGTGCGTGTGTGTGTGTGTGTGTGTGTGTGTGCGTGTGCGCGTGCGCGTGCGCGTGTGCGTGTGAGTGTGCGTGTGCGTGTGCGTGTGCGTGTGCGTGCGTGTGTGTGTGTGTGTGTGTGTAAACGAGTGCGTGTGCGTGCATTACGTGTCTTAAATGTGTATATGTGTGCGTGTGCGTGCGTGCGTGCGTGCGTGCGTGCGTGCGTGCGTGTGTGTGTGTGTGTGTGTGTGTGTGTGTGTGTGTGTGTGTGTGTGTGTGTGTGTGTGTGTGTGTGTGTGTGTGTGTGTGTGTGTGTGTGTGTGTGTGTAAACGAGTGCGTGTGCGTGCATTACGTGTCTTACATGTGTATATACCTTTTCATTTACTTCTGTATAGGTATAACGAATGACTGCTGCGAAACTGTGAATGTCCAATGTTGTAGGTCGAACTGATTTTACGATACAGTTCGCCGAGAGAGCGGAAACGTACCTTTAATCGCATAGTTTCGTGCGTGAGTGTATTGCCGTCACTTTGGAACGGCCGGAACCAGGCACTGTATAGCACGATGAACGTCCCCCCTGCTACATTAATACGGAGTCTATCGTCATCAATACTAACACTTACCTACTTCCCAGAATTCCAATTGTCACGTGTGTGGCTCCCTGGTGAGTCATGTGACTTGGCAGTTCGGTGGTAGGAAACATGTCAGATTTGGTCGACTTTTCAGACATATTTAGGTTGTCTGTATAGTTGAGCGTCATATTTGTTTCCGCGTTATGCAGTATGGCTTCGTTAGTCGTGTTGTCTTTTGTGTTTGTCCTTTCCCGCGTTCTACTCATCATGTCTGTCGTACTGACGAGTACGTCATTTGACAAATCAGTGTCCGTTTTATCAGGTAGTGCAGCAGTAGTCATAGTGTAAGAACTGTTCTTCATTTCTGCTGTTTTAATGACTAATTCCTTCGACAAGTCAGCGTCCGTTTTATCAGATAGTGCAGCAGTAGCAGTCATAGTGTATGAACTATTCTTCATTTCTGCTGTTTTAATGACTAATTCCTTCGACAAGTCAGCGTCCGTTTTATCAGATAGTTCAGCAGTAGTCATAATATCAGTATTGTTCCTCATTTCTGCCGTGCTGATGACTAATTCCTTTGTCGAGTCGGTGTCCGAGTTATCCGATAGCGCAGTAGTAGTCATAGTGTTTCAGCTGTTCTTCATTTCTGCCGTTTTAATGAATAATTCCTTCGACAAGTCAGCGCCCGTTTTATCCGATAGTGCATCAGTAGTCATAGTGTATGAACTGTTCTTCATTTCTGTTGTTTTAATGACTAATTGCTTCGACAAGTCAGCGTCCGTTTTATCAGATAGTGTAGCAGTAGTCATAATATCAGTATTGTTCATAATTTCTGCCGTGCTGATGACTAATTCCTTTGTCGAGTCGGTATCCGAGTTATCCGATAGCGCAGTAGTAGTCATATTGTAGGAACTGTTCTTAATTTCTGCCGTTTTAATTACTAATTCCTTTTACATGTCAGCGTCCGTTTTATCAGATAGTGCATCAGTAGTCATAGTTATGAACTGTTCTTCATTTCTGCTGCTTTATTGACTAATTCCTTCGACAAGTCAGCATCCGTTTTATCAGATAGTGCAGCAGTATTCATAGTATATGAACTGTTCTTCATTTCTGCTGTTTTAATGACTAATTCCTTCGACAAGTCAGCGTCCGTTGTATCAGATAATGCAACAGTAGTCATAATATTAGTACTGTTCATAATTTCTGCCGTGCTGACGACTAACTCCTTTGTCCAGTCGGTGTTCGACTTATCCGATAGCGCAACCGTACTCACATTATCTGAATTGTTCTTCATTTCGGCCGTTTTAAGGAATAATTCCTTTGACAAGTCGGTGTCCGTGTTATCAGATAGCTCGACAGTAGTTGTAGCGTGCGTTTTGCTCATCGTTTCTGTCGTCACAACGTGTCCCAATGTCGTTGTTATCGACGTTTCTTCCTGTCTGATTTAATTACGATCTTTGAATAATTTGTCGTTTCGTTTATTATGATTTTGTGCGTTTTTGAAGCATTATTCATCGTGACTGAATCATTCCTGAACATCGTCAATTTGGCCCAGTTCGATTTTTTTGTATATGTAACTCCACTTCCACCTTTTGTTGTAGTACTGTTCAGTGTTATGTTACTGCTTGTTCCTATGCCGTCCGTGATGTTAGCTGAGGTCGTTTCCTTTGCCATAATCGTTTCGTCTGTTATATTCAACCGGTTCGTCCACGTCAACAGAAATGGCGGATCTCCGTAATCGGCTCTACATAAGATAGTTATCGGTGTTCCTACAGTGAGCTCCAAAACGCTGTTGTTCTCATAACCGACAATCACTGGCACGTCAATAGGCGCTGCAGAATAAACAGTACATTAACATTTATATATGAACCAACATATGTTTTATATGAAAACAGAGTATGTTGTACCTAAAGACATCATTAAACTGAAATGTGTGCGCGTATATATATATATATATATATATATATATATATATATATATATATATATATATATATATATATATATATATATATATATATATATATATATATATATATATATATATATGAATGCAGCTTTATGCAATGTAACTCCTATGATTTTTTACATTGATTCGTATCGAGCATGTTAATGAATCGCCGAGGAACATAACAATGACACAGACGACGATAATAATAATACTATTTATTAATTTAAATAATAATAATTAATAAGCCACTAACGATAAAAATGTGTGGCCGCAGCTTGTTGATGTTATGTTTATTTTATTTATTTTAATGCAATAACGTATTGCTGTTTCAAGTTGTCCGTGCAAAGAATGCAAATTAAACGTAAAAATCTAAATTATATATATATACATGTGAAATGATGTGTGCACATCAAATTAATAACAAAGACGATGATAATAATACTAATACGAATAAAGACGACGCTGACGATAATTGTAATAATTATCATTACGTCAATTATTATTATATATTTCCTCATGTTTTGCTGTAAAATCTCCGAAAATACCAACGTACGTCTGACATCAACGATTTAACAAGATTTGCCATCCATGCCAAATGCCCAGATGGCAAGTGGACAAGGAAGCCATTGGCTTATCGAGAGTCCAACAATGTTCACCTACTTATAGCCCGCCCTCCTGAGATATGTGTCAACCTTGTTTTTAAACATGTTCACGCTGCTAGCAGTTACACAATCTGTAGACAATTTGTTCCATTCATTTATTGTCCTCTGTGAGAACGAGTGTTTCCTGATGTCCAATCTACATTGATCCTTTACTAATTTTACCTCATGTCCTCTAGTTCTACTATCCTTCTTGACTGAGAAAAACATATTTCTATCAATATTTTCATACCCATTCAATATCTTAAAAACTTCAATCTGATCTCCTCTTAACCTCCTTGTCTCTAGAGCTGTTAAACCACATTCTTTCAGGCGTTCTTCATAACTAAGGTCTCTCAGTTCTGGAATCATTTTAGTTGCTCTCCTTTGTATGCGTTCAAGCGTATCTATACCCTTCTTACGATATGGTCTCCATGCTTGTATACAGTATTCTAAATGAGGTCTAACTATTGCTTTATAAAGAGGTATAATTAACTTTTTTCCTTGTATGCTATGTTTCTTCTAATCAATCCAAGAATTTGATTACTCTTTGAAGCTGCTATACCACACTGCTCTGAAACTTTCATATCAGCGCTTATTGTAACTCCTAAGTCCTTTTCTTTTACAGTAGTACCCAGAACAGTATCTCCCATTTTATAGTTTACATTCAAGTTCCTCTGTCCTGTATGTAGGCATTTACATTTCCCAAAATTGAACAACATCTGCCATTTCTCAGACCATTTCACTAATCTGTCTAGATCGTTTTGTAAATGTTGTTTATCACCATCAGTATTAACCTTTCTAAACAGTTTTGCGTCATCCGCAAATTTCAGTACGTTACTTGTTATACTGTGGTCCAAGTCATTGATATAAATTAAGAATAATATAGGTCCTAATACTGATCCTTGAGGTACCCCACCCAAAACCGATTTCCAATTTGAAACTTCTCCACCTACTACAACTCGTTGTCTTCTGTCAGTCATCCATTGTTCTATCCAGTCAGTTATGCTATCCCCGATACCATGGGCTTTTAATTTAAGTAGTAATCTTTGATGTGGCACTTTGTCAATAGCTTTCTGAAAATCTAAGTAGATAATATCTACTGGCGATCCCACGTCTATCCACTTAGTGATTTCTTCCAAAAAACATAACATATTTGTTAAGCATGACCTCGCTTTAAGGAATCCATGTTGAGATGAATTTAATAATTTATGCTTAAAGAGGAAGTCCATCATACGGTCTTTAATTAACCTTTCTAATAATTTACAAATCACTGACGTTAAACTCACTGGTTTGTAATTCTCTGACTTATTTCTCGAACCTTTTTTTTTTAACGAAGAACGTGCACGTCGTCTCCCTGTCGTTGTGCGTGTTTCTCGCTGTGTATTCGACTCTATGATCGCCCCAGCTCAGCGACGTTGAGTTTGTGCCGAATGTTGACGTAATGTTTAGTTGGAAGCCGAGTGACTCGGAGAATTCCGGATCCGACCAGGTGACGTTCACCCGTTCACCTCTGACTGCTTCCAATGTCTGGTTCCCATGGCAGAACTGAAGGGTGGGTGGAAACGTGTCTGCGAAAGATGTGTCATGTGCATTAGCTCTATTTTCTTTCGAGCATTTTCATCACATTGATACAAATGCATTACTGTGTCACCGATTACTAACTAACTAGCAAATATAGTAGCACTAGAGGACACGAAGTAACATTAGTGGAGCATCGGCGTAGATTAGATATGAGAAAGTATTCATTCTCACGAAGAACAATATATTAATTGAACATATTTTCTACAGACTGTGTACATGCTTGCAACGTGAACATGTTTAAAAACAAACGAAACGTTACACTAAAACGAACAATTGTTGGACTCTCGATAAACCAATGGCTTCCGTGTCCACTTGCAATCTGAGTATTTTGAGTTGGACGATAATCTTATTAAATATGTTGAAATCTGATTAAAAATGGTAATATCATGCTAAATCAGGTGAAATCTGGTACAATTACTCTGGATACATATGTAAGACCAGTCGAGTTTTTGAACATTTGAAAAATTTTACATTTCGAGTATTTATAACAGTTAAGGGAATCTTAAATGTTAACACAAATTTGACCTTGTGATCATCGAAATAACTAATGTATATATGGTGTTCGTGTGTGCGTCGATGCCTAGTGTTAACATACTATTGAATTGTTGTACATGATGCTGACTGGGTCTCGCGACACTAACAGTGCGATATTCTTTTCAATTGTAGCGATAGCAATATTGGAAACAACTACAGTTTGCATCGTGTGCGTTTGTGTATATATATATAGCCTTGGTAGTTTTACGGTATAGTTTTGAGAACGGTCTATGGTGACAAAAGGGATTGTCCAATAATTACCACGATTATTAAAACAATTGATCTTTATCAGTGTACAATAGTTAAAATAATCAATATGTTTCGGACATATTCAAAAGAAGAACATCATAACTTGAATTATTGACGAGTTTAACTCACACGAAACGTCCAGTGTGACGACGACATGTTCCAGTCTCTCTGGTCGAGACTTGTTGGCGACGCAGGTCAGCGTCGTGTTATTGTCACCAAGTGTCGGCATGAATGTCATTTCGTTGACGGCGTTGGTCAGATTTCAAAAGCCATGGGATTACACGTAGTATCTGTAGAGACAGACGATTAGTAGGTTTATAGGACTAATGATTGATACTAACATTTGCCCATTTATATTCGGTTGACACATTGTTTTTCAGCATGCATTTTTGTTTGGGTCACCTGGATACGTCGAACAGTTGTCCAGTGCTGTTGGTCCACGTCAGTGTGAAGGGCGAGTGTCCGTGATCGGCTCTACAGACAAGAGTGATTGGATTGCCGGCGAGGACCGGCACTGTCGACCCGTTCATGTAGCCAACGATCTCCGGCATGTCGGGCGGCGCTGGAAAAAATCATTCAAAACCAACAACAATGTAATAAGTTTCTGTTAAATACAAACCGCACCAAGTGTTCGTGTAGACAACGCAGGAATTCGATTACAAAGCAAACACTAATAATTTAATAGCGTCGTCTTTCAGTTAAACAGGTGACAACATATATAATGACACGTTCCACCTATTCATGTCGCACTTAGTACATAAGTTTATATATATATATATATATATATATATATATATATATATATATATATATATTATATATATATATATATATATATATATATATATATATATATATATATATATATATATATATATATATATATATATACAACTATTGACATATATAAAAAAATCGTATCATAATACTGATACTAGATAATAATATTATACCAAATGAGCATCTTATTTCAACAAATACGCAGTCAATAAAAAGTGAAGTATTAGAACGGCACAGTTGATAGATGGTAGTACAAAAAGTAGTTAGAAATACCTTGACGAATATATTTATGAACTCCGAGGTATTGCATATCGGTATAATAATATAATTTTATAAAGACTATGATTGACACATGCCTACATTTTCCATGCAAACCATATGACTTACGGAAAACATCGATGTGGAACACACAAAACGTTGTACGGTTGTTGAACGTGTTCGTAGCTGTGTATTCAACTCTTTGTTCGCCCCAGCGCAGCGTCGTTGTGTTCGTGCCGAATGTTGAAGTGACCTTTATATGGGAGCCTTGGTCATCGTAGAATATTGGTTCCAGCCATGACACGTTCACCAGTTACCCATCAGCCATAATTGTAACATTATCTGGGCACATCACCAGTTTGGGCGCTTGGGTATCTGATAAACCAGTCGAAACAAAATATGAAATTCACTTTAGAATATACCAAAGAGGACAGTTCCACGTTTCATATGCCTCATAATGAGATGATTATTTAAATATGGTTAGCTGATCGCGGGGTTTCGTAAATCAATCAAAATATTATATATTGACTGTTTCGAAGTGAAATTTCGAAATTTGGTTTATTTATGAACGTACTCACAGAAGACATTAAGCGTGACGCTGGTTAACTCCGGGCGTCGATGATTATATTTTGTAGCGACACACGTCAGAATGGTATTGTCGTCGTAAAGATTCGGGGTGTACATCAGCATGCTGACAACATTCAAATAGTCACGGAAGCTGTTCAGTTCCGTGTTGTACCTAAAACAGATGCGTGCTGGATATCCTGTGTTTCCAGAAAGATGTTCCGCACTACAATGTTACTCGCGGCAATTTTGAAGAAACGTTGGGGATGATTTAAGAAAACGGGTGTTCAGACGCTGTGAACCATACCGTCAAACAGCAAGAGCAAACTGCAAGGGCAATTGTAAGGCCAAGTTTCAAAGGCAAGCTCCAATGTCAAACAAAGGAAAGCCACTGGAAGAATGCGATGTCCGTCTAGGGGCAATGTTGAGTTTACCTTCGGCACAACTGACGCTGCTTTCACACCTTTTTATTGTCCCGCTAAAATATGTTTCTAAAGGTACTGATTCAAGTTTAGTAGGAAGAAGCTTTTCCTGACACTACAAAAAGGAAATATGACTGTGAAATCCAACGTATGTTGTTATTAGTATGCACTTCAAAACGTCTCTGTTTGTCAAACAGTCGTTTATTGTTATCGTTCGTTTTGTACTACCATCTATCAACTATGCCGTTTGGTTCCGGGTTATACCTAAAACAGATACGTGCTGGATATCCTGTGTTTCCAGAAACATGTTCCGTACTATAATGTTACTCGCCGTAGTTTTGTTGTATTCATGGGGTAGATTTAAGAAAATGGGTGCACAGACACTGTGATTAATATTATTTAACTCGCTCAACATGTGACAATTGCCAGATGCTAACAGTTTCAAATGGCTCATCGGACCTCCACACACTCAGTGTTGATGTTAATTCTTCTCGAACACCAGTACAATCAAGACACAATATATCTTACATACCTATACATAAGATTGACATTGATGCGTTCAAGGCTGATATTAATTTATTCTGACCTTATGAAAGATCCAAAGGGACACATATCTAACTTGTGTAAACAATACTATAATGTACTCAAGGCTCTACTTAAGAAATACGCCAATTCGGATTATTATATCAAATAATCGACGTCAGCTATGGAATTGCATAATTATTTTTTCTGATTGTGCCACCTCCGTCTATACCTAATCATTTAACAAGATTTAAGAAGAATTGCCATCCAAGCCAAAGGCCTAGATGGCAAGTGGAAAAGGAAGCCATTGGCTTGTCGAGAGTCCAAAAATTTTCATCGACGTGTAACCCACCCTCCTGAGATATATGCATCCTTGTTTTTAAAAATGTTTACGCTGCTAGCAGTTACACAATCCGTGGACAGTTTCTCCCTTCCATTTACGTTCTTCATAACTAAGGTCTCTCAGTTCTCGAATCATTTTAGTTGGTCTCCTCTGTATGCGTTTCAAGCGTATCTACATCCTTCTCACGATGTGGCCTACAAGCTTGAATACAGTATTCTATTGCAACTGCTCTTGCTAGCAGTATACTTGATTATTGCAATTCCGTTTATCATAATATTCTCTCAAGGACATCTTGAAACTTCAACGTGCGCAAAAGTAGTTACTCTGTCTCTTCGTTTCTCTCACTCAGTACAACTTCTTAAATCATTTCCTATATCGCATTATGTACAATTACCTATCAAGCATTTTCGTCGAAGCAACCAGTATATTCGCATTCACTGTTGACTCCTGCTAGACAGCCCAGACATATTCGATGATCTAATTTTTTGTTCCCAGTGTTAAGACAAATATCGGAACTAGAGCTTCAGTTGCTGCACCGACTGTACAAAATATTACAACATTTCGAAATAAACTAAAACACTTGCCTGTTTAAACTTGCTGATCCTCCATAGCACCCCCAGCGTACTAATCCAACTTTTTACAATTGAAACTGCTTAACGATTATGAACTGCTTAACCCCTTTTGTTTTGATGCGTTGCTGAGCTTGGTTCTCCCGAAGCTAAAGCAAATATAGAGTTCAAATATATGCACATTGAGATCCTAGTTGAGGCTTTTTAACACATTTGTTAAACCAGTGTGAAACATAAAAAATAAACGAAGGCGACAACAGAAAGTTAGATTCATTTTTTTTTAAGTGCTTAAGACGAATCCTACAAATTCGATGGCCATACGTTGTATCAAATTAAGATTTTCTTACAAAAACAAAATTAAAAACAGTCAGCACCGAGGTCAAGTTAATCAGCACCGATGTCAAGTTAAGAAGATGGAAAAATGGATAGGACATATCCTACAAATGGTCAAGAACAGCAAATGTGAGACGGAGTTGACCTGGACGCCCGGATGTAGAAGGAAGTTTGGTCGACCAAAGAAACGTGGCGAACAACTGTTGAAAATTAAAGACGCGTACTGGGGTGGAAATAGGCAGACGTGTAGCAGCTGACAGAGCGAGCTGGAGGAGATGAACTTCGGCCTTATGGGCCACTGGGCCCGAAGAGGATAGATAAAGTGATGTGGAAACTCGCTCCTGAATTGTCTTAGCCCATCGCGAATCAGGTTAGTTGACGTTCAAATCTGTAGTGCGTTAATAGTGCGATGTTGATTTAATAAGACAGTGCATTGTTGGTTTAATAAAATAGTGCATAGTTGATTTAATAAAATAATACACAGTTGGTTTAATAAAATAGTGTATAGTTGATTTAATAAAATAATACATAGTTGGTTTAATAAAATAGTGCATAGTTGATTTAATAAAACGGTGCATAATTGGTTTAATAAAATGGTGCATAATTGGCTTAATAAAATGGTGCATAGTTGGTTTTATAAAATGGTGCATAGTTGGTTTAATATAAAGGTATACAAATAATATAATATAATATAATATATATATATATATATATATATATATATATATATATATATAAGTATATATATTATATATATATATATATATATATATATATATATATATATATATATATATATATATATATAATAACATTGGTAGTTAAGTTATATAGAATACAAATTGTGAATAGTTACATTCAAATAAGAAATAATTACAATAACTATAACTTTTGCACATTTGTCTAGTGTTCTGTGCTCCGTATACAAGTATAATGCAGGGGGAAGTAGATAAAGAAGAAGAAGAAGAATGTGCAGGGAGGGAATGAGAGAGGGGTGGAGAGGAGGAAGGGGGAGGTAGAAGTTGGGAGGGGAAGTGGGGCGATGGGAGAGGGGTGATGTGGAGGGGTGAAAATATAGAGAAGGAGAGAGAAGTCAATTCAAAAAGGGAGAAGCAATGAGATAGGTAAATAGAAAGAGAGGCAGGGGGAGGAGGGAGAGAGAGAGAGAGAGAGAGAGAGAGAGAGAGAGAGAGAGAGAGAGAGAGAGAGAGACGGGGGAGCGATAGAGAGGGCGAAAGACGGGGGGTAGACGCAGAGATATATAACCTGGGGCGTGGGAGAGGCATATCCAGAGCGAGTACACTTTTGTTTTACATTTCCAACCAACACAGCTTTCATATTTAGATGTTTAACGTAATGTTGGTTATCACATCGACAAAAAGTTCAAGAACCTTCAAACATTCTGCAAAAAATGCGCTCTGTTCCGTCTACACCCTCTATCTTGTAGCTCCGTTGGATAACCCCATTATCACTGACCATGAAGATGGTTCGGTGGTCAGTGCAGAGGTGGGCGTTCCTCTGACATTGACGTGCCGTGCTGACTGCTGCAAGCCACCATTTCAACTGGCCTGGACGAAGACGCCACCGATCGGTGCAGTTAGAAATATCACAAGCGGCACAAGGTAAGACAACTTTGTTCACGTAGTAACTGTTCTCGAACCATCCCTGTGGAATTCCGACCCCATCAATGAGAAGTTGGACTCTTGATAACCCAGTGGGTTTCTAGCTCACTTGCCAACTGGGGTTTTTGCGGTGAATGTGAATTTTGTCAAATTTAGTTAAATCTTGAATAAGCGATTTTCTTTTATTCGCAACTATTCAGATTCACTTATTCAACGTTTCGGCTGCCGTCGGTAGCTTCATCTGGAACTGAATTCTGGGATAACTAGTTCTTCTTCTGCTCGCCAGTTGGCAAGGTAAGCAGACAGTCCCACACGTGTCTGAATCTGTGGAGTCGTGTTTCTGATCCAAATGGCATATTTAATCCATCTCGCGTTCCTGTTACTTTCTCTGTCTATCGCCTTTGCTCCCTCTCACTAAATGATACAGTTGTTTCTGTCTGCCTGGTCGGTGATTGCATACTTGTGCTCTTGTGTATTATACTATATAGTGTACGTAATACTAGGTTATGTGGATGTTCGCGCTGCATGTAGCCTACGACAATTCTCATTTTAAATAGTTTTCTTTTAAAACGAGATGATGTTAAACATGCGTTTATGTTTTAGGTACAACACAGAAGCGTGCACTTTCCAAGATTACATGAACGTTGTCAGTGTGCTGACGTATACTCCACAACAAGACGATGATAACACTACTCTAACGTGCATCGATACCTGTTCGTTTGGAGCAAGTCAGCGTAAAACTGAATGTTTGTTGTGAGCATATACCTAACAACTCTAGTAAACTAAAGACGATATTCGTTGAGTCAGATCCTCCACTGAAAGCCCTGACGTTGAATGATCATGCTGTTGTTCGAAGTCCGGCTTTATTTCTTTTACTCCACGTTGGCATAATTCACCCAGCTGCTTAAATAAATGTCTAGACATACGCAGTGGTGGGACTATGTGCATGAATATTTCTCCAGTAACAGCCGTGTGGTTGAATACTTTTCAGAGAAGTCTTCTCAGAAGTGAAATATAAATCACTTTGAACGTTTCTCGCTATCAAATATCGCGTTACATAAGAAAACACCACTTTCATTTTCGCTTTAGCTTCTTGGAGCACATCCTAATATGTGTTTTAATAAGGCTCATGGCGTAGCTACAAAAAGTAAGCTAAGTCACGATATATATTTTTCTTACTTAAGAAAGATGGTACAACTAGAGGAGACGAAGTAACATTAGTGAAGGATCAGTGTAGATTCGATAACAGGAAGCACTCTTTCTCACATATGAGAATAAATTAATGGGACAGATTGTGTAAATGCTACCATATGTTTAAATACAAAATTTACAAAAATCTCAGAACGGCGGGTTACATATAGATGAAAACTGATTATCTTGTTAATTCTTGTTAAATATTGTTAAATGATATAATTATGTTCAACAGCACCACATAGATTAATGAACTTTCCGGTGGTATTTGTTGTCTTCGCCAGATATGAGGCAGCCAGATCTGGTAATATGTCCGGCAAAAATTACAGTTGCTGCTTACGGAGAAGTAACGAATGTCACGTTGTCGGAGCCAGAATTCTCCGAGTCACTCGGCTTCCAACTAAACATCACGTCGACATACGGCACTAACTCAACGTCGCTGCGCTGGGGCGAACACAGAGTCGAATACACAGCGAGAAACACATACAACGACAGGGAGACGGCGTATGCGTTTCACGTAGATGTTACACGTAAATCGTTGCTCAAACGTAAAACACGAGGTGGCGACACCGTATATGTTCCAGTCTTTATTTTTGAGTTTCGTGTTTTACGAACTTACTTGTTGGACATGATCGAAGCGTTTAACTCCGGGCACATGCCACAGAAGATAATGCTCGTCACCTCGTTAAATTCCAGCCACCCACAGTTCTCATATCATTTCCTGGAAGTTTTTCGTGGGTTCTTTAAATACAAGTATTTATTTGTTTCAAACATATAAACAAACAAACAAACAAGCCATGCGCACAATCTCGTTATAAATAAATTATTTTGGCCAGCGCACTTTACAATTACCGAACGCGGACACTATTTGACAATAGTTACACGAGGGCTGCTTTCGACGACTACACGTCCTCCAGTCCCGATCTCGGTCCCTGACACGCGGGCCAGATGCCGGACTGGATGCCGGGTAGATGCATGATAACCGGGTAGGCCGCCCGGCATAAATGTGGAGTCCGGGTCGATACGACGTCCATGACTACTTTCTCCCAGCCGCCATTTGAGCACCCTTTTTATATTTGACATATTATAGCAATATTTATTAGTCTTGTCATTCAACGCAATAACCTCGACATGACACCTCGAATCTCCATCAGTGTTCCATCTTTGCGTCGCCATAGCCTCAATTCAACCGCGTTCAAGTCAACGTAATCCGGTAACTGAAGCAAATGCTACAAGCGAGTATGGCAAATTAGAATTCGGTTATAATAAAACGGTACACGTTGGTGGTGTCGTGTCATCGACGTGCAGTAACGTTTTCGTCAAATCCTCAATATAATTTTTATTTGGAAATAAATCATAAGTAAGTAAGTAAGTAAGTAAGTAAGTCAGTCAGTCAGTCAGTAAGTAAGTACGTAAGGGGGATCCTTCCATAACTGATACTGCCAACCAACACCTACAGGTTAAAACACGTGCGCAGCATAAGTGCCCATAAGTACCAAATAAACCCTTGATGTGGTACATTCGCAATATCATTCGGTAAGATTAAAGGTCACCTACCCCAGCTACATCCTGTATGAGGACGACACGAAGAGGAAGTCACTTATATCAATACATAAATTAATAATCACGTGAACATTACCAGGAACCGGTCCTGTCATCGCATCACATCCGGGATATACGCATCCATAATAGTGCAAAGTAGAGCATGATGCCTTATTTATGGAGAAGTTTGTTTTCCCCCGATTCTGTCTCTCGAGCAAAACAACGCTTTGCTAACTGTGGGAAAACTATGCGATGAACTTGTCTACTTTTGCGTGGTCTGAATAACGTTTCTGGAACAACGTATAAAACTATAATGTGTTTCTAATTCACACAGATGTACACTCGATCTACGTTAACCCAGCGCAGGCCGACATGTATTAGTTGGTCCACATTTGATATTCGCATAATCTCCTTTATTGCGTTGTTTCGTACTTTACTATCATCCTTACCTGCTCTCACTGGTTCTCTCCTTATACTGTCTTAATCGAAACTTAACACCCGTTGTAAATGCCAATGTGCCAGTCACAGCTTCGTCCGACATGCCGGAGATCGTTGGCTACAGGAACGGGTCGACAGCGCCCGTTAAGGTCGGCAATCCAATCACTCTTGTCTGTATTGCCGCTCACGGAGACTCGCCCGTCACGCTGACGTGGACCAATAGCACTCACGAGATACACGAAGGAACCAGGTTATTTATAATGTCGAACTCACACCATGTTAGAAAGAATCAAGCACCAAAAACCAAATTCTCAATAAAACAACCTTTTTAATGTCCAGTTTAGTTCTTTCTACATTAGCGATTTCCGCCAGAAAATTAAACTGAATATTACTCCCACATGCCAAAACAATTGGTTTACTAAAAAATGGTTTGAATTTCTTAAAATCTACCAGACGTGTACCAGACTTAATAAATAAATCACAACGAGTGAACTTGCTTTTTTTCTTTTTAACGTGTCGATATACGAGAAATCTCGATATCTTGATAGATACTACACGGAGCCCCATGACTTTCGGAATCTGACCAACGCCGTCAACTAATTGACATTCATGCCGACGCTTGGTGACGATAACACGACGTTGACCTGCGTCGCCAACAAGTCTCGACCAGAGAGACTGGAGCATGTCGCCGTCACATTTAACGTTTCGTGTGAGTTAAACTCATCGTTGATTATCAGTATTTGTTCGTCAGTTGCATGGTCGAATCTCTAGAAACGCACTGCTATAGATATTGTTGCCGTCGCTATCCTATCGATAAGGTGTCCTTTTGAAGAGAGTCAAAACTGACGATTACCTAATTATTTTAATCAAATATAATGGTAATTATATATAAACCACTGTTTTAACACCATCTCTAACTTGTGTAATTAATTAATGAAATGGTACATGGTGATAATGTTCGTCAAGTTAAATCACAACTCTTTATCTTACTTATCACAGGTACTTCAATGTTTCGACGAACATCTGCGATAGGTAGACCTTCGCCTCGGTTTATAACAGGTCGTTCTTATACACAGTGTAAAGTTTCCCCATATCTAACCATTATGTTACCTTCCCAGTCAATTGACAACTATACACTTCTTTCAATTAACTCGAAATTTCGTGAAGATGTTCACCATGTACCATTAATGTTAACACCACTCGTGCATGTGTAGCAATAATGTTCACCATGTACCATTAATGTTAACACCACTCGTGCATGTGTAGCAATAATGCGTTGGCATCGTATCCATAGACAGAAGACATAGCGATGGTCTGACAAAGGATATTAGTAAAGGACGCAAATCGTGCCAACATTTGGCCAGCACCATTGCCATCATTATGCTAGACTGAAACCTGAATGAATCAATACTGAAAGCCAGCATTGGGCCAGATTCGAACCAGCATTGGGCCAATATAGTTTGCCAGCATTGGGCCTTGTATTGGATCAATGTGCAAAAGGTTAAAGCCCAATTCTGGCGCGATTGCGACCCAATTCTACTATAGCGGCATTCCTATATTGGTCCGATCAAGGCTGATCGTAATGCCACTATAGGCACAATTAAGGGCCAGTGAAGGTAGCATCAATAGTTTCGGTTTTAAGAGCATCGTTACTCATATATATCTACCAATTTGATGAATATTTTCACGAACATAATCTAAATGTTAATAATTGCATGTCACTGCACTAAAATTCAAACGCGACAGTTTCAAATTCAAATACGTGGAAATCCAAGGACATGGTCCGTGCGTTCGCAAAGGTTTGACCGATCATGTGTGCGTGTGTGTGTATGTGCGTTCGTGCGTGCGTGCGTGCATGCGTGCGTGCGTGCGCGCGCGTGCGTACCAATGACACCGCCAGATATGTATACAACAATGGATTGTAAAAACAAAACTAAATGATACAATGTTTTGTGCTATTTATTTTAAAATGGCTTTACCAAATATACTTATCGATTCTGAATGAGAGTGTATCAAGTTTGCAGTACAATACTTGTAGGATGTAGCGCTCTTAAATAGAGCTAGGGCCGCCGCCAATCTGTAGATGTTGAGAGTGACGCTGCACTGAACGACCGAGCACACATCGTATCGGCCGCAGCCTCCTGATAACGACGTCATCAAATTTTTATATCGTCACTGTCGTGTGAGCGCTGAAGCTTGACTGTCCTCTCCAAGTGATCCGCTTTAATGACTATATCCGTTCTAACACTATTCTAGCTGATGCAGGTTATGTATCAATGATGTACATATCTGTATGCCAGCCACATGTTATTAGCCTAATTACCAATATATTAACATCGTCAATGAACTGTGTAAATAAGCAGTCAACTTGGTAAGACGCGAATTTGTTTCATATTATATAATGTTTGATTTCACCTACAGCTGACCGCTTGCACGACTTCAAGATCGGCGTGACCAACACACTGCCTAATGCAACGAATGGGTAAAGCCCAATTCTGGCGCGATTGCGACCCAATTCTACTATAGCGGCATTCCTATATTGGTGCGATCAAGGCTGATCGTAATGCCACTATAGGCACAATTAAGGGCCAGTGAAGGTATGCTTGCTGGGTATCCACATAGACGTAAGTCATATAACACATAATCACTAATGCACCTGTAAATAAACTAGAAAATAAAATAAAAAATGTATTCTAATAACATCTACATCATGCCGTCACGATATGTAAATTAACTTGCTGCACTGGGGCATATCCACACACGACTGGGGCATATCCACACACGACTGGGGCATATCCACACACGACTGGGGCATATTCGCACACGCCTATGCCCCAAAAGACCGGCTGGGGAAGATTGTCAATTTTCCTGTACATGCAGTCTTACGGTGAAATGTATTTGTCCAACGACAACAGTAACGACACATTAAAAAATGGATAAACACATGAATATGAATATAATATTGAGTGTGATTTACGTATCAATATATGTATAAAATTACGATATTCTGCAAAAACAGCATTTTAATTTATAATTTCTTACCGACGAAAGGAGTTCTATTCGCGGGTTCAACTATTTGTTGTACCAGTGAGATGCTAACGTAGAATATAGTTTTGAAACCAAATACTACGTGGTTTGGTCAATAATGAGTTGCACGGACATGCCTCATTGTGCGGACATGCCCCACCTTCCCCTAAATGTAATGGGTAAAAATGTAATTGGTATTGGTATTGTCAATTACTTTGCAATTACATCATGTAACTTTTTAACTGAAATTATTCGCTACATATAATCAATCTTATTACATTCCACTGTATGTATGTATGTTATGTTACTCCTAGAGGCTTTGCATCTCTAGCATCAAATGTTCAGCTACGACCCCACGGTCGGGTCGTCTGTTTTTTTCCTCAAAATTCATCCCGCTATTATCCTTTCTACTAACAATCAAATTACCCTTTGTAGTTGTTACGTACAACTGTCCGCAACGTTATGCGAACAATTACGTACAATTGTTGACGTCTTTTCTTCGATTGTCCAAAGTTACGTCATACGAGGCAAGGCATCGCTTCACGTTACTATAACTGCCAGTGTTACAAAACACAATCAAGAAGCCATCAAGCCATCATCTTGATGCTGCTATATTGACTGGCAGCACCAAGTACCAAGGTATTGATGGATATTTATGTGATAATGTCGTGTATCCTAACATTTTACAGTCAGGTGAACTACCGAGTTATCTCGTCTGGAGGATGAGCAGTTTTGCTAGTAAAATATATCATATTATACAGATACACGTGTATATCACATTTGTCATTATTTACCACAATATGCAGAAATTAAACAAAGCTGCTCTTAAGTAGATGTTATTTGCGTTGAGTTTGTCTATGGTTGATCTGTTCACATAATTTTATGTTGATACAAAATTAATAATTTGAATTGGTATTTTTGGATTGGTTTGAATTGGTATTTATAATTGGTGTGGAACTGATATGATGTAATTAATCCAAGTGTTGTACTTTCCCTTTGTCAAAATCAACAAATTATTCCATAACACAAACAGGGCAAGTTGAGAACACACAAGAACAGGACATCAAGTGTTAAAAATTAAACCCACCTGCCACAGAACGATTCGCAAAGAGAGAACAGAACTGCACAAACCAAAATGACAACATAACGATATGTTTTCTTTGCTGCTGTGCTATGATACAAGCATATGTACATTGACATTTTGAACAGCTGGTGACAAAAAACAAGCCTAAAAATGACCGGCAGTTTTTCACCACGTCTACAATTAAAATGATTTATGACGAAACATTGTCATATGCGGTGATTTTGTGACAATCACCAAACGGTCTCGTGCCTGAGGCTGACATTTCAAGTATGATGCTGCGTGTGTGAGTGAACGTTTGACACGTGGACACTGTCCTATCTGGGCTGAGAGCCAGGGGGTCCTGCCGTCAGGGGTGGTATCCCTCCCATCATTCCTGGGGCGCCCATTCCACCACCAGCTACAGCGGCGTTTGGTCCAAGCAGGATCTGCAACGTAAAGTAGAAGTTTAATGTTTTTTGTGTGCGTGTGTGCACGAGCTCGTAAAGGCCCGTTCACACGGGTGATTAGTTGCGCGATACTGTCACCGACCAATCGGACAACAAAGCACTCCTATAAAAACCCTCAAGAGACCATTAGTGAGAACAATTTGTGGCTACAGTTGTTTCGTCGGAATTGCGACTAGTTTGAAGCAGTGGCCGATCAGCGATCACCTTGACCGAGTGCAGGTGTACCCATTGTGACCTTTAATCAACGATCACCTTGACCGAGTGCAGGTGTACCCATCGTGACATTTAATCAGCGATCACCTTGACCGAGTGCAGGTGTACCCATCGTGACCTTTAATCAGCGATCACCTTGACCGAGTGCAGGTGTACCCATCGTGACCTTTAATCAGCGATCACCTTGACCGAGTGCAGGTGTACCCATCGTGACCTTTAATCAGCGATCACCTTGACCGAGTGCAGGTGTACCCATCGTGACATTTAATCAGCGATCACCTTGACCGAGTGCAGGTGTACCCATCGTGACCTTTAATCAAAACTCGAAGTGATGATTTACGCCAGTCAATGGGTTGCACATGTAGTGTGAATGTGCGTGTGAATGCATATATAGTTTAGCTGCGCTTTGTCATGCGACAGTAAATCGCTAGTGTAAACTGGCCTTAAGGCTTGGGATTAAACCTGAAGTAGTCACCAACAATTCTGTAGTAATCTTACCACATTTAAACACCCGACCCTTCCCCTACAAAAGGGATAGCCTACCCTAACCGCAAAAAAAGAGGACAAATACTGCTTTGCCAACCGACACTGACCCAGTTGTGTTGAGCACAGAGTATTTATGCACAGCCACTGACAGCCAGCACACTTGTACACGAAGAATGTCGGCCGGTCTCACTAACACATCAGCCTGTCACACTGAGTGATAATATCGGCCGTCAATGTATATAGTCAATCATGCTGGAAACATTGTTGACATTGTGAACATCAGTAATTCTAGTAAGCCAAAGAGGTACGTAACTGACTAATATGTGGGATGACACGACTGGAAAAATAACTGTCCCTTTTCAGGAGATGGTAGCCCCATAAAAAATCTAAATTGTTTTGGAAGATGTAATTGGTTCACTAGAGTGCTCTTCACATACGTACTAGAAATACTCACATACTTAATATGGTCATACGGCATAAGTATCTTTACATAATTATCTTTATTATTAATAATAAATCTTATTGTGCAGACTAAAACACCATCCTAGATTGGTGTAGCCTATCATGAATCAAGTTAATAGATGTTCTACTTTGTAGTGTGTGAATAGTAATATGCGCAGTCGATTTAATAAGAGTACATGCTTTTGTTAAAAATCATCCAAAGAATTAACTTTTATCGTTATACCGGGTATCTAGCGAAAGCATGAATAGCCTCTTGCCAATGTTGAGCATTACACCTTTTTGCCGAATTTTCACGTGCGAGCGTGCGTGCATTCTCAATTAAACTATATCAAGTTTGTAGTACGATAATTGTAGAGCTTTTTAACGACGACTTCAAATATTGATATCTTCATTGTCGTTTGAGCGCTGAAACTTGATTATCTTCTCCAAATGATCTACTTCAATGATTATATCACATACTGTTTTGCCTGACTGCTCTCTTGGTTAATGAGTGCAGCTACCCGGGCAGAAATTTGCATTGAAAAGTGCAGAATAGTACATATTACGTTTTTTAATGTTTCACTGTCATTTCATCTCTGTATAATATTTGTATGAAATTGCAAATAATATAAGAATATTTTTTGTAGTATTATTAATTTTTTGTTTTATTATTTTTGCATAGCTGCTGCGCCACATCTGTGTTGTCATTATATTATCTTTTTTCTTATATTCTGTTTAGGCAGGCGAGATATTTTTTATTTGTTCTACATTAAACGTAATGTGTCTCTTACGCTAGCGACATATGCTATGTCTCAGTGAGAGTCTCCATTGACTATATACTTATATCATTCTAAATGGGTATGGATTTTTTATTTCAGCCAAAAAATAATTAATCTCTCTTCTCTCATCTCTCTATGCCCACTGGCTCCTGGTTGTGTTTGTATTGACGCTGGACAAGCGTCTGTTCGATGCACTGACCGTGCATGTGTACACGTGTATTTAATAATGTAATGCAGGTACGATTCATTGGGGTCGACGTTAGCCGAGGTGGACGGGAATCAACACTGACGGGGGCTGAGATAGCCGGGGGTTGATATCATTGGGGACGACGGGGCCTGAGGTCGACGGCGATCAACACCGACGGGGGCTGAGATAGCCGGGGGTTGATATCATTGGGGACGACGGGGCCCGAGGTCGACGGCGATCAACACCGACGGGGGCTGAGATAGCCGGGGGTTGATATCATTGGGGACGACGGGGCCCGAGGTCGACGGCGATCAACACCGACGGGGGCTGAGATAGCCGGGGGTTGATATCATTGGGGACGACGGGGCCCGAGGTCGACGGCGATCAACACCGACGGGGGCTGAGATAGCTGGGGGTTGATATCATTGGGGACGACGGGGCCCGAGGTCGACGGCGATCAACACCGACGGGGGCTGAGATAGCCGGGGGTTGGAATCATTGGGGACGACGGGGCCCGAGGTCGACGGCGATCAATTCCGACGGGGGCTGGGATAGCCGGGGGTTGATATCATTGGGGACGACGGGGCCCGAGGTCGACGGCGATCAATTCCGACGGGGGCTGAGATAGACGCGGGCTGATATCTTTTGAGGGCCGATTTCGACGGAGGCCGATATCTACGAAGGTCCATTTCAACGGGGGCCTACACCGACGGGGGTCGATATCATTGGGGAGCTGAGATCGACGGGGGGGGGGTGGAGGTCGCTGTGCCGAAGTCAACGGGGTTCATATCGACGTGCTGTCGTCATTTCAGAGGATAATATTGACACGATTTCCAATAATTCCCTGTTTTTTTGTCCAAACATTTGTACATCGTCCCCAATGATATAAAGTGTATCAAGTGTATAACCCGTAGCTAACGATGCGTGTATATGTTACGTGTTTGAAACATGAATAAGTGGTAATGTTGTCGTTGTTGCTAATCTCCCGGAATATTAGGCTTCACAACGCAATTACATGACTGACTCTTATTTTGGCATAACAGTTAACTGATTGCATGCCTCATCGCAGCGTGTGTTAATCTAGAGATTGGACGCCGATGTATGTTGCTCTGCCTCGTACATCGCCGCATTCATCTCCAGTCGTCGAAGCAAGCAGCCATGGCCCGGGTTGTCTGCAGCACTTTGCCATGTCAGACTATCCTTGCCGTCACTCTGGTGACACTGGTCGTCACATATTCAGGTGGGTATGTCATTCTGAATACAAGCTAAGTAGTGTCGCAAAATTAGTCAGATGTTCGTCACGAACACGTTTGATGTCAAGTCTTTCTGATTAAAGGCTTATATATCCTTTATGCTTTTAAAGGCTTTATGCGTCATTTTAAATAGTCAGTTTGTTACATAAGTCATTTGCTGTGCGAAATTATCGACTGATATTCAAACTTTAAATCAGGTGAATATTTTCTTACAACATTTATACACTTACATACAATTATACCATTTGAATTGTATTAGAGCATGTGAAGTAAACATTTATCTACGAAACCGCGCCATTAAAGGCCAACATTAAGACTTACTTAAACAAGCAAACATATACCCATCCTCTGGAAGGGATAACTTTGTAGTTCGTATGTGACTGACATTAGCAAACTTATATTATAAACGGCACCGTTATGTGATTGTTTTCATGATTTGGTCAGAAATTGTACGATCGTCCACATCTTACCACAGACCCTATCAAAGGCAACAGTGGAGTGAATTTAAATAAAACATTACGACTCTTCCTGGGATCGTAGTTGAACCCCTAATCGTTTGGCGCCCGAGAGGCAAAGCGTATAGGAGAAGTAGCATAGCGAACATGCACTAACCTGCTTACAATAAGATGTGGTTCAGTAAGACACATTTTGGCGGTGAAGATGTTATAATAGAATAAATAGATGATGCTGTAGCACGATTTTACGGTGAAAATACCAAACTCTGTACCTGCGTCTTCCGTATGTGGATCGTCATCTCCGTTTAATTTACACGCAGCGACATTGAATCTGGCGTTGAACAAGCCGGCCTACCAGAGTTCGACTGATTGGAACTGCAGTGCGGCGCGTGCGGTGGACGGCAACGCGAGTGGGTATTTTAGACATGGTACCTGCACGCGTACAGCCTTCAAACGTATGAATCCGTGGTGGGCGGTGGACCTGGGTTGTGAACATCTCGTCACCCACGTGCAGATCTCAAACAGGATTGTTTGTTGTAAGTTACATAATTATTAATGGAACAACTACAAAGTCATTTTAGCATTTTTCTGTTTACGTAAATGTTGCCTGTGAAAGGGGATTGTTTAAGGGTGACGATGTCTCGGGAGAAAACTATTATATATGTTTTATCTGCGTTTGTCCTTTCTAGAAGGGACGGTTGAGCTAATTCAACACTATGATTTATGAGTGATTTTTTTACGGTTAGGTTTAATTTAATTCTAAGGAAAATATGGGCTTGGTGGCAAAAATTAATTGTGTATTTTCATTGTACTTGCGACTAATTATATCGAAGCTGAGATTAATCTATATTGAATGTGTTGGAAGTACACCATCACCATCATTGTTTTAACATATGCCTAATTATCAACGTTAAGCACTTCCATAACCACAGAAGTTATATTTGAATACCGCAATCGTCAAAGCTCTAATCATAATATAACCATGAGTAACGATTGTCTTCAAAACACAACTATTGAGATAGCTTATTCTCAACCATGGTAGTCGAAGCGATGACAGTAAGTAGTATCAATAGATTCGGTTTGAAGAGCATCGTTACTCATATATATATATCTACCAATTTGATGAACATTTTCACGAACATAATTTCACCGTTAATCATTGCATGTCACTGCACTTAAATTCAAACGCGACATTTTCAAATTCAAATACGTGGAAATCCAAGGACATGGTCCGTGCGTTCACAAAGGTTTGACCGATCATGTGTGCGTGTGTGTGTGCGTTCGTGCGTGCGTGCGTGTGCGTGCGTGCGTATCCGTGTGCGTAAGCGTGTGAGTGCGTGCGTGCGTGCGTGCGTGCGTGCGTGCGTGCGTGCGTGTGCGTACCAATGACACCGCCAGATATTTATAGAACAATGGATTGTAAAAACAAAACTAAATGATACAATGTCTTGTGCTATTTATTTTAAAATGTCTTTACCAAATAAACTTATCGATTCTGAATGAGAGTGTATCAAGTTTGCAGTACAATATTTGTAGGCTGTAGCGCTCTTAAATAGAGCTAGGGCCGCCACCAATTTATTGACGTTGAGAGTGACGCTGCACTGAACGACCGAGCAGGCATCGTATCGGTTGCAGCCTAATGTTAACGAGGTCATCTAATATTGATATCGTCACTGTCGTGAGAGCGCTGAATCTTGACTGTCCTCCCCAAGTGATCCGCTTCAATGACTATATCCGTTCTAACACTACTCTAACTTATGAAGGTTATGTATCAATGATGTACATATGTGTATGCCAGCCACATGTTATTAGCCTAATTACCTAATTACCAATATATTAACATCTTCAATGAACTGTGTAAGTAAGCAACCAATTTGGTAAGACGCGAATTTGTTTCATATTATATAATGTTTGATTTCGCCTACAGCTGACCGCTTGCACGACTTCAAGATCGGCCTGACCAACACACTGCCCAATGCAACGAATGGTCCTCAAAAACCACCGTACGAAGTTTGTCTCTTCTACAAAGGTGCTTTCCCTGCAACCAGTAAGAAACTGACGTGCACCAACACCGCCAGAGGGCGATACCTGTTCATCCAAATCGAAGGGAACAGGACATCAGGAAACGTGCTGACGCTGTGCGAAGTGGAAGTCTACAGTAAGTTCCATCTAATTGTCGAGGGCGAGTCACTCCACATCACATAAAAGTCTCCCCACTTCATCTAGATAATCTCCTCATTTAATATATATGGTCTATTCATTTAATCTATATAATCGATCCACTTCATCTAGATATATATAAATTATCTCCACTTCATCTAGATAGTCTCTCCACTTCTAGATAGTAGCGCTTGCAGCTAAAATCAACATCTTCGGCAAGGGGTGTACATTGGCAGGCGCGTATCTTCTCGGACGCACGCACGCATGCACGTAGCCACATGCATTCACACACGAACACACTCACGCACGCACGCACGCACGCACGCACTCACACTAGCACGCACACACACACACAAATAAATCGCCGACGGCTAATTCTAAAAAAAGGCAATATATATGTTGGTGACGTTATAATTATAGTAGTAGATAATGAGCGTATTTAACGCTGACGAATGTATAGGTATCAACATCTGCTGATGGACAAGCGGGGAAGTTATCATGAAAAGTGACATTGAAAAGAGGGAGACCTTCCTCCTCCCAAGTTGTGTCATTGTTAGCGTTTATGGTCGTTTTCTAACGTGTTTTTACGGGTCGCCATTTTGGCGTTCGTTCGGTGAAAGTATGCGCGAGATAATGTGAAATCACGTGAAACCAAAGAAATAAAATGTGCATAGATTGGCCTCGTGTCAACAGATAAATCGATTTTACCGTAATTTTTTTATTACAAAATAGCGGCATATTTAGTCTAAAAAGCGGGACCAAGAGAAAATAGCGGTATTTCCTTCCAGAAAGCAGTAATGTTGACACCTATGTGAATAGTTATCACGTGCCTTCATGGTGAGCCCTAGAGACAGACCCGGCTCTTTCTAGAGTATACTCTTTTATAGGTTACTTTGACCCAAGTATGATGGAGATGACTGGATATCGCAACAACTACAATGTTTCTACAATAACTGACGCGAACAACGACACCTGTGAGTTAGTGACAACACAAGAATCGGATAAAGGCTTCAGCCTTAAGATTGAGATGCTGACTGCGCTAGACAACCTGAAGATGACTGCCGTGCTGGACAATGGCGATTGTCTCGACTTCCCGGCGACGATGGTGTATACGCAAGGTGATCAGTCAGCCATGCTCCCCTATCACAACAACCCTTCGTTCTGCGACACCGAGCCCGGAAAATGTGTCTTCGAGTGCGACTGTAGCGACACCAAGTGTCGGCAGGTGTTTCTCGTCATTCTCAGCGCCCCCACAATGAAGCGGGAGTTGTGCGAAGTATTCATCACATAGAACCACACTGTACTGATGTTGAGCTAATTGCTCTTTGTTCATTGAGCATAACTTGTTATTATTAATATGTATTATTGTTATATTTCCCGCCCAAAAGCGATATTGTTGACACGTACGCGAAATGTGTTCACGTACAAAAAAATTATTTACCATAACTCTTCTGCATTCAGCCATATTTAAAACGTTCAACACATAAATACAGACTGTGGAAATATAATTATAATTTCAAAATAACAGCAGTATCCTTGAATGGATAGATGATCCGGTTTCTTGGTTATTAGTATTAAGCATAATTACCTGTCAAGAAACTTAGTGTTCGCTCTGTATATTTCAACTGCATCCCGCAGTCTTCTTCAGCAGACTGAAGTTACGGACGTGTCACATGACCAATGTCATGTGAAACAAGCTGGAGTAGCACTTATCCTCCAGACATCTGGTTGAGATATGTTGATGACACATTCACAGTATTACAAGAGAGCGAAGTAGAACATTTCACACACCATCTGAATTCAGTTGACGAGAACATTAAGTTCACAGTAGAACCAGAACAGGACAATACGTGAGCCCTTTCTAGACACATGTATATTCCTGAAACATGATGGATAAACCAAGGTCAAGATATATCGGAAAGCAACCCACATTGACCAATATTTCAACTGGGATTCTAATCACCACCTAGAACACAAACGATCAGTGGTCAGAACACTCCTCCAAAGGGCAGAAAACCTGATAACAGAAGAGTAGGACAAGAACATAGAGGTGGACCAGATCAAGAAAGTTGAACAAGAATTAAAGAACACCTATCTTGTCGCCAACCCCTTTCAGCTAAAAGTTAACACAAACTTAACACAGGTCATCAGTGCTCTATGAAGGACGTTAAAATTCTAGACCACGAGGAGAACTAGCACAGGAGGAAAATAAAGGAGGCGATTAACATTCTCAGAGAGAAATCTAAGCTGAACCGAGACGTTGGCCAGGAGCTCCCACCATTCCTACTCCAGCTTGTGTCATGTGACATATCCGTAACTTCAGTCTGCTGAAGAAGACTGCCGGATGCAGTTGAAATATACAGAGCGAACACTAAGTTTCTTGAGAGGTAATTATGCTTAATAACAGCAGTATCCTTGTAACATGCTACAAGGATACTACAAATGCTAAAGAATATTTTGTGAATTCTAAAGTAATATCTCCGCAAATGTGCTAATGAGTATTCTATACAAAATGCATAAAACATTATATAACAATTATATAAGATATTTTATGAATTCTGTAAACATTTCTTCGCAATATTCAAGAAAAATTATATATATTTATGCTCAGGTTAGTTCACGTCATCCTTTCCATCTTCCTATCGCCAGCCATCTCCCTACAATTTTCACGCTTCTCCACATTTCTTACATCCGTATTTATGCAACTGGCCAAACTTAATTGCGGTCTTCTATTTTCCTACGTCATGTTTGTTTCGTCGCCTCTGCTTTCTTTCTTACTCCGACTTCCTCCATCTTCTTCGGCGTATTCTACTAGTAGCACACCATTTAAATATCTACTGTTCAACTCAGTAACGTTGTTTCGTGGCAGGTTACGATAACTGCCTAGCTCTTAAAGACCTGGGGCCACCGCCAATTTGTAGAAGGTGAAATTGAAGCTGCAATGAACAACCGAGCACGCATCGCGTCGTTCACAGCCTCCTGTTAACGACGTCATCAAATATTGATATCGTCATTGTCGTGTGAGCGCTGAAACTTGACTGCCCTCCCCAAGTGAACCGCATCAACGACTAGGCCACATTGTGTATTCTTTTGATCAATGGGTGCGGATACCAATATAAACAATTATATTGATTACTATAAAACACAATAAATAAAAATTATATATATTTCTACACTGTGTAGTAGAAATGTATATTGAAAACTGCGATTAGTACATATTCTTTAGCATTTGTTTATATATATATATATATATATATATATATATATATATATATATATATATATATATATATATATATATATATATATATATATATATATATATATATATATATATATATATATATATATATATATATATCAACAACAACACATAAATTATTACAATACTAAATGGTTGTGATAATAATGATAGCGTCATGTTTCTTTCACGAAATAACGTTAGTGAATGAACAGTGTAGTTTAGATGACAGAAAGTATTCATTCACACACAGGACAAACAAATTATTAAGTGATAAAGTAGTAATGAATAATAATTACGTTTTTTAACAATGTAGGGTGTTCGTTTACTTATCAGTACCAATAAGTGCTGATGAGAAAGTTTCAGAACAGTATGGCATTGCAGCTTCAAGAGGTAATACGTCAAGTGTTGATTAGGAGAAATATAACATATAACGCAACATAGCTAATTATACCTATGCATCAAGCAAATGTTAGGAAGGCTTCGTTTAGAATACTGTCTACAAAATAGGATACCATATCGTAATGTCAGTACGGTGCTTGTAATTATGTGAGGGTCAATATCTTCTACCATAATGTTTAATTCCTTTTTCTTATCTACTGTGCTCATTGCATTAAGACACACGCACGTATTATGTAACCAACGATGCTTATAAACGTTGCATGTTAAAACCATCAATAAAATATGTTGTTTTGTTGTTGCTAATCTGATTGAGTATCCAATGTGTGACGCCTAGGACGGTGTTTGGCATAGGACGCATGGTGTGTTAATGTAGACATTGGACGCCGATGTCTGTTGCTCGGCCTCACACGTCACCGAAATCAGCTCTCGTCATAGAAGCAAACCGTTGAAAAGAGGTGACTGCGCACGCGACACAAAGTTAACTGTTATATGCACATTTAACCCCGAAATCTCAATATCTGTATATAATAATAATAATAATAATAATAATGTTTCTCGCTGGGGCCAACTGATCAGATAAGGTTGAAAAAATCCTAACCGATTGGCTGAGCTAAATGTTTCAGTATACATATTAACACACACGCACTACGCACGCACGCGCATGCACGCATATATACATATACGCACGCAAAATGCACACAAGCACGCACGTACGCACACACACGCACGCATGTGCACACAACTTTGTTTTACATTAATAGGGTGGGTACATGACAACAACATAATATATGTGCGGAAGGTAGTCACTGTGACTTAAGTATTTTAATTGATGTATTTTTATTATAGATTCGATTTAAAGGTAAAACAATATATCTAAGTGTGACTTTATAAGCCCAACAACTAAAATATGCCTCAGACCAGGGCTACTCGCGTCGCAGGCGAACATGTTACCTCTGAAACAATCAATATTTCCTGACTTGTTTTTCGTTTGGTGTATCTCTGTGTCGGTCTTGACACCACCAGCAGCTATCGAAAGCCCAGGGTACGTAGGTCAGCGAAAACTGCTAGAAACACTAGAGCACGTAGGTCAGCGAAATCCGCTAGACACACTAGAGTACGTAGGTCAGCGAAAACCGCTAGGACCGCAACAGTGTGTCGATCAGCGGACACCGCTAGGAACACTAGAGTACGTAGCTCAGCGAAAACCGCTAGGACCGCAACAGTGTGTCGATCAGCGGACACCGCTAGGAACACTAGAGTACGTAGGTCAGCGAAAACCGCTAGGAACGCTACAGTGTGTCGATCAGCGGACACCGCTAGAAACACTAGAGTACGTAGGTCAGCGAAAACCGCTAGAAACACTAGAGTACGTAGGTCAGCGGAAACCGCTAGAAACACTAGAGTACGTAGGTCAGCGAAAACCGCTAGAAACACTAGAGTACGTAGGTCAGCGAAAACCGCTAGAAACACTAGAGTACGTAGGTCAGCGGAAACCGCTAAGAACGCCACAGTACGTCAAACAGCGGAAACCACTGGAAAACTACAGTGTGTCGATCAGCCGACACGGCTAGAAGCACTGCAGAACGTAGTTCGACGGAAACCGCGAGAAATGCGAGAGTATTGCCGATGATGTTATGTTAGCTTCGTAAATACGTTATCTTATACGCCAGTCCAGAACCAGTGTGTTTATTACGGGTCATATTAATGTATTGGTAAAAGCAAATATCGAATTCCGCTGTCTCCCAAATAAACCAGGTTAGCACAAATGTGACGGGTTTCTACTTTCAATTATTACATATAACTATTTTATATGAACATTAGACTTACCACGGTAAGTAATATTCTTAAGCAACATTTTCTAGAATATGTATATTGCTATCTATTGCTAAATATAAAATACAAAACTATTTAAGCCTGCATTGTTTTGAGTTCTGATCTGTAAGGCGAGAATATATCGATATCGCACAACATTTACACATATACTAGTGGCAAACTAATTATTACGTGTTTGTATTTTTGTATTCAAGAATGATCATGAAATAGCCTAATGAATATCGTGAACACATAAGCGTTTGCAGTCATCGGCTCGCTAGAAAAAATTATAATGCAACAGTGCACATGTCCCACTGCATGCGCACCTCCATTGACATTACCTTGGGAGGCGGATTCAGGATAAAGCATTTGTCGTTAGATAGTTGACTATTACAGGGTACGTTTTGTTCGTTGACCAGACAAAAAAGGTAAACAATTAATCTTATGTATAACGCCACGACAAACACGTCATAATTAAATTCACAAGATACATTGGTAAAGTGTAGCGTCCCGCTGCCTCTGTAAACTAAACAGAATAGGTATTAGTGACCTGCACGGGCCGGGCTTTGGGCCCAAACCCGGCCCGACCCGCAGCCCATGGGCCTAGTGTCAGCGGGCTGGGCCGGGCCGGACTTGGGCTGGGCCTGGACCTAATAAAAATATTAATACAAAACCCAGATTTTAATTTTACTATTAAGAAAAACTGATTATAAATTGTATTTCCGATTAATGAATGTGTGAAGTGTGAAAGAAAGTGTGAAATGAAGTGTGTAATGAAGTGTAAAGTGTCAAATGAAGTGTTAATTGAAGTGTCAAGTGTCAAATGAAGTGTGAAATGAAGTGTGAAGTGTGAAAGTGTCAAAGGAAGTGTGAAGTGTCATACGAAGTCTGAAGTGTGAGATAAAGTGTGAAGTGTGAAATGATGTGTGAAGTGTGAAATGAAGTGTGAAGTGTGAAAGTGTCAAGTGAAGTGTGAAGTGTCAAACGAAGTGTAAAATGAAGTGTGATTTGTGAAATGAAGTGTGAAATGAAGTGTCAAATGTGAAATGAAGTGTGATATGAAGTGTGAAGTGTCAAATGAAGTGGGATTTGTGAAATGAAGTGCGAAATGAAGTGTCAAATGTGAAATGAAGTGTGAAATGAAGTGTGAAATAAAGTGTCAAGTGTCAAGTGTCAAATGAAGTGTCAAGTGTCAAATGAAGTGTGAAGTGTCAAATGAAGTGCCAAGTGTCAAATGAAGTGTGAAGTGTCATATGAAGTGTCAAATGAAGTGGCAAGTGTGAAATGAAGTGTTAAATGAAGTGTCAATTGTGAAAAGAAGTGTGAAATGAAGTGTGCAGTGTGAAATGAAATTTAAGTTGATTTGTCATGGCAAGCAGGAAAATCTGGATGTTATATTTTTCCATTATCATTCCAGTAGTGATGCTAGTACACCTAGGTAGAGTTTGACTCACCGACTTGTGAACAAAACCAACATATGACATGTGACACCAGGGTTGTTTGATTTAAATCATTTGATTTAAATCACTCCAAAAAAAATTGATTTATGATTTTTTATTCCGGTTTTTATTTGGTTATTTGTATGAATTTAACACAAATAATTGTTTACAAGCATCGAGATCAAAAAAGTTTTGTTTGATTTGTAATACAAAACACAAAGTGTTTAAAATTTTTTTAATTTACACCAGATAGCCTGATAGTAAAATAGTTTATGACGTTGTGTATGTTTGAGCTATTCCCTTTCTGAATGCAGTGAAGCAAAACTTGTCTTCCAGAGGAAATATCTTATCAAGTATCTTATCAAGAAGCCCTGAGTTAAAGTCCACTTGGAGCTTGTGCTAGTTGTTACCAATTGACTGGACTCAGTTGTTTAATACTGTACCAGTGTGCAGTCTGGTTCTGGTTGGAGACCCTTAGAGTACACAGAGTCCTGGGCAGGTGCTAATCCACCCTCTCAGCAAACAATAATTAGCACTGCTACAGCCACAGACACACATCATGTTTTCCTTTCCAAGACAGATTATGCAACTACAGGGGGTGAGGCCTTGTGGACATTGTTATATAAGCAAAAATCATGTACCCTCTGTTAATACAAGTACCCAAATCGATTTGAATAGAACACATTTGAAAGAGTTTATCAATATAAACATCTATATAAATGCCTATATACTAGATTTTTAAAAAAATATGAATAAAAAAACTGATTTATATTTAAAAAATCCGATTTTTTATATATATTTTTTAAATCATGATTTTTTGCAGCCGTGTGACACATGAGTACAAGTCCACCTGACAAATTCAAGCCAAACAAGCACTGATCAACGCCGGTTGTTTCGCAGTAGAGGCAAGCACATATGTATATTATGAAACAAAAACGATAACGAAGAAGATGAAAGCAATACGGCCAAATGCTCTTGTCATTGTCTACTTGTTTCCTATGACACTGTCTCGGTTGACATGTTGACCAGTGGTTGACCAGAGCTCTCACCGCCTGCAGGTGGCAGCAATGTTGGTTGGTCGGTGTGAAGTAATGTTGACAAAGCCAGATCAGACAGAATGCGTTCCGCTTAAGTAGGTTGTGATTAGAGCGAGCACTGGTCAGTGTTAGTCACTTGGCCCTTGTGCTAGGTATATTTCTGTGTGTCCGAGCGTGTCTTTTGTTTTTGCAGTGCTGTCGGTGTTCTCTGTTTCTCTCCTGTCTATAAATTTCATTGTCTCTGTTTCTTCCTCTCTTTTTATGAGACTTTCCTTCTATCTCTCGCAATAATGAAAAAGTAAAAACAAAATCTCATTAAAATGTTACTACTGATATCCTCTCGACATTCACTAATGTATGCTTAACAATGACTAAGAAACAGGCAGTTGTGTTTTATCAAGTAGAATAATGCATGATAATAAACATAATTGGTCTTATGTATTTAACCATCAATTATCCTCCTAGTTAGCACATGGCTGACTAATTCTGAGAACCCAGCTGACATTTTAATCAGTTCAAAGGAGTTCGAGCACACACGTTGGCACAGACACGGGATTGTTATGGTGCACAGCTAATCAATTCAAGGAATTTTTAGATGTACGAGGTATGTTGTGGTGGATCACGAGTAAAACAACTGCATGCCTACAAAGGTAGGAAGTGAAAAAGTATGTCAAGATATTTTTTTGCCGCTACATAACGGGAATGACACTGTTAGCTGATGTCACGAAAGTTATCAGCCAGATAACAGCCATGAGTGTCACAACCATGAGCAGGGTTTTTGTTAAGCGTGGTCATAGGTGAGACCATGAACCCCAAAGCAGGGATCACTTATCATGCTCAGCCTGTGGCCGAGTCACTACGTATCACAGACCCCTGTGGATACACCAGGAACTTATACAATGTCATAATGTAATTGTACCTTCACATTTCAGGAGTTTAGTTTATATAGCAATGGAAAATTACTGTTTTGCCTCATCGCCTTTTTCTCCCAAATAGGTCAATAATGCCCATGTTCATGACGATGTAACAAATTAATTAAAATATTACGGGTTATTGCACAGCAACAAATACCAAAGGTTACTAATAGTATTTTGTTGACATGAACATTGGAAATTTGTCCAAATTTCGTGCATTTCGAAATTGAAAAATAAAACCTTAGTGCATTACATAATCATTAAAATGTACATCATTTACCACAATTGGTCACATAATTGTTCTGCTTTGTTTTTGTTAAGCGGGGTTATTCAAGGTTGGTTTGATAGCACTTGCTTCTTTGTCACACATTTTTTTCAAAAGGAAACAAGTGACAAGTCACCAAATAATCAACGTCATAAACAGTGTAGTAACGTAGGCAAGAATCGTTGCTCCGATCCAGTCGCTATACGTAATATAATATGCCATTTAAAAAAAAAATTGAAGAAACTTTTGCATAAGACATCCAGACATCCATTCTAAATCAGTAACAAATATTTCATCTTTGCAGTGCAAAACATTTTTTAAAGTTGTTTTTAATGATTATCGAACGACACAACTTAGTACTAGTCTATAACAAGATTTAACAAGATTTAACAAGATTTGCCATCCAAGCCAAAGGCCCAGATGGCAAGTGGACAAGGAAGCCATTGGCTTATCGAGAGCCCAACAATGTTCACCTACTTATAACCCGCCCTCCTGATATATGTGTCAACCTTGTTTTTAAACATATTCACGCTGCTAGTAGTTACACAATCTGTAGACAGTTTGTTCCATTCATTTATTGTCCTCTGTGAGAACGAGTGCTTCCTGATGTCCAATCTACATTGATCCTTTACTAATTTTACCTCATGTCCTCTAGTTCTGCTATCCTTCTTGACTGAGAAAAACATATTTCTATCAATATTTTCATACCCATTCAATATCTTAAAAACTTCAATCTGATCTCCTCTTAACCTCCTTGTCTCTAGAGTTGTTAAACCACATTCTTTCAGGCGTTCTTCATAACTAAGGTCTCTAAGTTCTGGAATCATTTTAGTTGTCTCCTTTGTATGCGTTCAAGCGTATCTATATCCTTCTTACGATATGGTCTCCATGCTTGTATACAGTATTCTAAATGAGGTCTAACTATTGCTTTATAAAGAGGTATAATTAACTTTTTTCCCTTGTATGTTATGTTTCTTCTAATCAATCCAAGAATTTGATTACCCTTTGAAGCTGCAATACCACACTGCTCTGAAACTTTCATATCAGCGCTTATTGTAACTCATAAGTCCTTTTCTTTTACAGTAGTACCAAGAACAGTAGCTCCCATTTTATAGTTTACATTCAAGTTCCCATGTCCTGTATGTAGGCATTTACATTTCCCAAAATTGAACAGCATCTGCCATTTCTCAGACCATTTCACTAATCTGTCTAGATCGTTTTGTAAATGTTGTTTATCACCATCAGTATTAACCTTTCTAAACAGTGTTGTGTCGTCCGCAAATTTCAGTACGTTACTTGTTATACTCTCGTCCAAGTCATTGATATAAATTAAGAATAATATAGGTCCTAATACTGATCCTTGAGGTACCCCACTCAAAACCGATTTCCAATTTGAAACTTCGCCATCTACTAAACTCGTTGAAACTTCGCCATCTACTAACGTAGGGCCAAGCCCTAGGCTATAGCGAATGGTGCAGCAACCAGTATACAAGTATTTTTTATAAATACACATAGTCAAATAGTCCATAGAGTAGTGGATAATTACTGTGCCGTAATATGCACAAGAGAGCAAAGCAATACTATGTTTTGTCCGATATCTCAAAAACACCTCATCGTCACTTGATCCCTTTTGCCATTTCATGGCAGTATAGTGTTAGACTAGGTCACGACACTAGTAGGGGTTCGCTACGCGCCAGCAGTGTACGCTAACCAGTTCCGTAAAACTCTGACAATAATGGAATATTCAGACGCTATTTTAGGATAATGTTGGCCAAGTTCAGTGACTTTAACATTTCGGGATGTGCTTTAATAAACGTTGCCTTCTGTTATAAGTTTGCTTTTAAAAATGCCCTATGGACGACTGTCTCGACTAGCGCCGATACGGCATGGTTGCCGATCTGTCCGCTACGCGTGACGTGGTTGCCGATCTGTCCGCTAGGCGCTTGATGGACTGTCTACTAACTACGAACAGAGCTAGCTCTGCCACGAACTACAAGTAACGCTACGAATTGTGGGAGGTAAATTTGCTTTGGCGACGCCTAAAATATATGTGCGAATGATTTAAAACTGCCGTTTATTAACGCAAAATGACCGCCGCTGTTTTGCTGCCACATGTCATGGTCATCAACGATCGCTGACCTGTCTGTGGGACATCAGTCTTATGCGGTCGACACCACACCCCCGATCATCTACGCCTGTCGATCACGTCACATATGATGAAGACACTTTCCTGATTTCATATCGAGTCAATGCCCCGTAAGAATTCATTTATCTGAATGGTCCATAATTAGGGTTGAAACTAAGTTGCCAATCAGGATTTCAGTCTTTTTTTAGATCCATAGAGATAATGCTTCATCCTACTTTTTTTTCTAAAATAATGTCTGCCGTATAATCTTTCATTGCTGCAGTAATCCTGTATCTGGCATCAAGAGTGCAGAGATGGATCTGGGTCGAAGCAAAACGGACACGTATGTCCTCAGCTGGACGACTGTGGACAACTACTCCCACATCCAACATAACTACCACATTCCTGACGGCGTGGCAGTCTGGGTGAAGTCTCCAACAATGGTTTGTTCTAATCTCATTCTAAAAGTATACAGGCAGCACGCACTTTAGTTTATGGACATGGTCTTCAATGTTGTGTTATTTGATTTGACTGTCCTTAGAATATGGGGTTCCTTGTGTCTGATATATATTCTCAGTTATTATTGAATATATTTGTGGCCACTTCTTTTACTTCTTCACTTTCTTTTCCTGTCCGATTCTCGCAGATGCAAGATCAATGTCTTCTAACCACGTGCGCGGACGCCTTTGTAACTTGGACTGGCGCGGACGCCTTTGTAACTTGGACTGGCGCGGACACCCTTTTACCTGGACTGGCGCGTACGCCTTTGTAAGTTGGACTGGCGTGGACGCCTTTGTAATTTGGACTGGCGTGGACGCCCTTTTACCTGGACTGGCGCGTACGCCTTTGTAACTTGGACTGGCGTGGACGCCTTTGTAATTTGGACTGACGCGGTGCCCTTTTACCTGGACTGGCGCGGACGCCTTTGTAAATTGGACTGGCGTGGACGCCTTTGTAATTTGGACTGGCGCGGACGCCCTTTTACCTGGACTGGCGCGTACCCCTTTGTAACTTGGACTGGCGTGGACGCCTTTGTAATTTGGACTAGCGCGGACGCCCTTTTACCTGGACTGGCGCGGACGCCTTTGTAAATTGGACTGGCGTGGACGCCTTTGTAATTTGGACTGGCGCGGACGCCCTTTTACCTGGACTGGCGCGGACGCCTTTGTAAATTGGACTGGCACGGATGCCTTTGTAATTTGGACTGGCGCGGACGATATCGTAACTTGGTTTTTCCTAGTTACAATTTCATTGTTCACGTCAAGACTTCACACCTACTTCGTTCAGCGGTCGGTCCGGGCGTGTTCAATGTATAAATAAATACACGTGAGTGTATCATCAGGTTCGACCTATGTTAGTAGGCTTTTATTGAATATAACATTACACATCACAACAGTAGACTATGGCGTAAATTCTTCAGGCACATCTGGAGAAATATTCCCTGGCATAGGTAACGATGAGAACATCTAGCAACCAAACATCACCTTATTTATACTTGTGAATCGTGATAAATGTACGGTACCTCTATTGCCTGATAAGCCTAGTTGTGAATTCGTGGAAACCGTAACATTAAAAGTGCCCCTTCCCTGGATCTTAGCGAGGAAATGCTTTTGGAGACTTCGCATTTCGTATACCGAACACAAGACAAATGAATATGTGAAACAACAAGTAGACACCGTTGCTGGAATGCAAGAACCTTTGTTGGCAACAGTGAAGTGACGCAAGCTCTCCTGGTTTAGCCACATCACTCGTTACAACACCATTGCAAAAACCATCATGCAAGGCACCCTGGAGGGCAAGAGACGACACCCTGGAGGGCAATAGACGACACCCTGGAGGGCAAGAGACGACACCCTGGAGGGCAAGAGACGACACCGTGGAGGGCAAAAGACGGCACCCTGGAGGGCAAGAGACGACACGCTGGAGGGCAAGAGACGATACCCTGGAGGGCAAGAGACGACACCGTGGAGGGTAAGAGACGACGCGTCCGCCAGAGAGAAAACTGGATAGACAATATACAACGATGGCCACATCAAGACCTGCAGACCCTACTACGTACAACAGAGGACAGACAACGCTGGCTGTGTGTGAATGACAGTCTTACGACCGTCCCAGCAGAGTGATGAAGGAAGGATGAAGGAAATCTAGTGGAAATTAATGCTAACTACCCTGACAAAAATATCGATACCAATTAGGCAACGACTGAAGCTGATAACGCAGGATTGGGAGCTGGCAAGTCGGTAGGACATGCTGCAATTAAAAGGGCTTGGGTATTTTGCTCCTATTTCTTATGATATGACATGCCTAGGGATGCATGAATAATATGGAGCAAGTAGGCCTTGCGATAGATTCCGCCATCACAAGGAGAGGACGTTGGAACTCGTCTGCATTAAAAGTAATTTCAGTTAAGGCGTAACCATCCCTTCACCAAGTGTTTGGAAAGGCATATGCGTTCCCGTTGTTGTTATTAGTAATTTTTTTAATAAGATTAAGTGTAGTGATAAATGTTACTTTTTTTAAAAGGTCATGGGTACCATACCACAATAGCCATCGCGAAAAAAACACAAACATGATGTAGATGGAATTGAACTCCCGGAAGTGAAGCACACCACGCAGTAGAACCTTTACGATATGATGATAATTTTCAAAATTATATTTAACTAAACGAACAACAAGCCATTATGTATCAGGTTTTTATTCTACATACTCTTGTACATGTGTCACACAGATCGGACGAAATTGACGGAACTATAAACAGAGACGTGCGTCGTGACACTTAATATTATATAGTTTATTGATTATGATAACAGCTGAAAATAATGTATATGATGAATCAGAGATGTGCGAGTTGATGCAAACTGATGCTATGAAACATAAGTAGTCATCTAGCTTGCGGCGACATTTCTCTCTAAATTCTAAATATTCTTCACCGTGTGTCATCTTGTCATGAAAGCACGAAAGCAAGTATAACATTGACATGTTATACATACATATACACACGCAAGACTTCTGAAATAAATACAGTTGATTTATCCACTGCTCGCATTTACAAGGTATTAGCTATGAAGAACAAGTTGTCAACTTGTTTGCGACGACTTTTCACTGTAAGATTCTAAATATTCTTCACTGTGTGTCATCTTGTCACCAAAGCACGAAAGCAAGTATAACATTGACATGTTATACATACATATACACACACGCAAAACTTCTGAAATAAATACGGTTGATTTGTCCACTGCTCGCATTTACAAGGTATTAGTTTCAAATATCTTATGTCTTATTGGACCCTTTTTTAACATTCAATGGTTCAGCGACTGAAGTCATGAGCACGACATTTTCACACAAATCCTTGATATACGATGCGTTAATTTAACTTAACCAGCCTATGTCTCTGTAAGTACATCCTTACTAACTTGACGTCGACAAAGGACAACTGAATAAATGGGTTTCGTTCGCAATGCTGTATTCTACTCATATTCACTTGGTTCAAATACTGGATTACAGTAGTTGTGACGGTAGTCTTGTACTGTTCCATTTACCGAGTCGTCTCCCAACAACGTGATTCCCCTGTTCGACTGTTGATAGACGACAATCATAACAATGATGACGCTAACAAGTAGAATCGCACCGATACAACTCGCTGCAATCACCAGCCAGCCAAAGTCATCCAGAGTCGATGACTCGTCTGAAAACATATTATGTGTTACAGTGCATCATATGTCAGAACACTGTACTGTAATGTTGGTAGATCTAAACCTAACTTGTCCCAATCAATCAACTGTACCCGATTGTGTTTGCAATAATTAACGTTTTAATGATTGCGTGCGTGCGTACGTACACCCGTGTGCGTGCGTGCGTGCGTGCGTGCGTGCGTGCATGCGTGCCTGTGCATATGTTTGTATGCGTGTGTGTGTGTGTGTGTGTGTGTGTGTGTGTGTGTGTGTGTGTGTGTGTGTGTGTGTGTGTGTGTGTGTGTGTGCGTGCGTGCGTGCATGCGTGCCTGTGCATATGTTTGTATGCGTGTGTGTGTGTGTGTGTGTGTGTGTGTGTGTGTGTGTGTGTGTGTGTGTGTGTGTGTGTGTGTGTGTGTGTGTGTGTGTGTGTGTGTGTGTGTGTGTGTGTGTGTGTGTGTGTGTGTGTGTGTGTGTGTGTGTGTGTGTGTGTGTGTGTGTGTGTGTGTGTGTGTGTGTGTGTGTGTGTGTGTGTGTGTGTGTGTGTGTGTGTGTGTGTGTGTGTGTGTGTGTGTGTGTGTGTGTGTGTGTGTGTGTGTGTGTGTGTGTGTGTGTGTGTGTGTGTGTGTGTGTGTGTGTGTGTGTGTGTGTGTGTGTGTGTGTGTGTGTGTGTGTGTGTGTGTGTGTGTGTGTGTGTGTGTGTGTGTGTGTGTGTGTGTGTGTGTGTGTGTGTAATGTTGTGGTGTGCTTGAGTACGAACGTTGCATATTCTTCTAAAATAGTCGTTAAATAAATACGTTTGACGATTAAATGTTTTTTCTGTAATTATATATTAAACAATACACTTAATAAACATGCAGTTAACGTATTTGTTGCAAATATACAACATTAGTAATTCATTGTGCGCCACTGTGTTTTGACGTGACATCGCTAGTGCTCGATGACCTGACACAAGCACCATTCATTTATTAATCTTCACTTATAACTTGTTGTATGCGCATCTTGAGGTTGAACACAATTCATTCAAATGTTGTTTACACAGTAATGCTAGCTATACGCACCTTTGAATTCAACAGTCGGTTTAGCAGAGTTCGGCGGCACCCCGACTACATCAGGAGGCATCTGTTCTTTGGACGGGCCTGTGAATGAAGACACAATTAGCAGTTAATTGAGATTGTCTTCAATCCTCTACAAGAAAGTGTATTATACTGGCACGATTGCCCAATCTAAAATAATAATCCACTGTAGTATGATTCCAGAGGTGAACCTAACATGTTTGGTGGCAGAGTTACTTCATATGGCAGTGAAATCGTCTTGAGCAGAACAAACGTGATAATAAACTAGCTTTTGTTATGAATGAAACATACAACGAAGTATCTAGCTACTACTGCGGCCGCGAGAGCGATGCTGATAACAGTATATAGTGCTCTATATAATAACTTTGTGTGTGGCGGCGTGCGTGCGTGCGTGCGTAACAATGAGGACAGTTCTTCAATAGCACATCATTTCTCACTCACTTGACGAAGTTGGTGGTGAGATATTTAACAGATAAAATTGGCTGCCAGTGACGATAATTGTTTTATCATTAAGGGAGAGAAATTTGTAAAAACCTTGAACAGAAACTCGCGATCTGGTCGTCATGCCCACACCTGGGTTTGTTGTGTTATATGTTATTTTTGTGTTAGATCGAATTGGTATCGACAAAGACAACGAACAAATGACAAGGACCTATTTAAGTTCCATCTTTACCTCACTCAAGTTCACACCGCATCTCATCTCTAATCCAAAGAGGCATTTTCAGTATTATGTTGCGTGTAAAATCGTTGTTGGGTGTCCTCACCTGTGACCTTGAGTGCGACAGCGACCAGCTGAAGACGACCTGCCTTGGTGGCGACACAGTAGAGCGTCGTGTTGTCGTCGTCGAGACGAGGCACAAACGCCAGGTGGTTGGTGGCGTTCTGCATCAGTTGGTAACCGGACGGCTCAATGTCGTATCTGTGACATTCAATATAGTACATACCACATCTCAGTGTCGTATATAGAGCCTGCTTATTGGTTTTTGGTTAAGACATTCACGTTGGTGCATATAATTAAATTCATTGACTGCTTAAGTAAATACCTTCGCCGTGGTCAATCATACAAGCAGTCGATGAATGTTAATGTCCTCAATATGACTGGATTGTGTGTGAGTGCGTGTGCGTCTGTGTGCGCGTGCGCGTACGCGAGTGCGTGTACGTGCATTACGTGTCTTACGTGTGTATATACTTGTTTACTTACTTATTTATTTCCATAAAACGAATGACTGCTGCGAAATAGTGAATTTCCAATGTTGTTGGTCGAACTGCTCTTACGATACAGTACGCCGAGAGAGCGGGAACGTGCTTTTAAACGTATAGCTGTTTGCGTGAGTGTATTACCGTCACTGGCCGGAACCAGGACACTATATAGCACGAGGAACGTGCCCCCTGCTGCATTAATACGGAGTCTATCGTCATCAATACTAACACTTACCTACTTCCCGGAATTCCATTTGTCGCGTGTGTGGCTCCCTGGTGAGTCATGTGACTTGGCAGCTCGGTGGTAGGAAACATGTCAGATTTGGTCGTCATTTCAGACATATTTATGTTGTCTGTATAGTTGAGCGTCATATTTGTTTCCGCGTTATGCAGTATGGCTTCGTTAGTCGTGTTGTCTTTTGTGTTTGTCCTTTCCCGCGTTCTACTCATCATGTCTGTCGTACTGACGAGTACGTCGTTTGACAAATCAGTGTCCGTTTTATCAAATAGCGCAGCAGTAGTCATAATATCAGTATTGGTCATCATTTCTGTCGTGCTGACGACTAACTCCTTTGTCGAGTCGATGTCCGAGTTATCCGATAGCGCGGTAGTAGTCATATTGTAGGAATTGTTTTTCATTTCTGCCGTCTTGATGACTAATTGCTTTGACAAGTCGGCGTCCGTTTTATCAGATAGTGCAGCAGTAGTCATAATATCAGTATTGTTCATCATTTCTGTCGTGCTGACGACTAACTCCTTTGTCGAGTCGATGTCCGAGTTATCCGATAGCGCAGTAGTAGTCATATTGTAGGAATTGTTTTTCATTTCTGCCGTCTTGATGACTAATTGCTTTGACAAGTCGGCGTCCGTTTTATCAGATAGTGCAGCAGTAGTCATAATATCAGTATTGTTCATCATTTCTGCCGTGCTGACGACTAACTCCTTTGTCGAGTCGATGTTCGAATTATTCGATAGCGCAGTAGTAGACATAGTGTATGAACTGTTCTTCATTTCTGTTCTTTGAATAACTAATTCCTTTGATATGTCGGTGTCCGTTGTATCAGATAGTGCTGCAGTAGTCGTGGTATAAGTATTGTTCATTGTTTCTGCCGTGCTGACGACTAACTCCTTTGTCGAGTCGGTGTTCGAATTATCCGACAGCGCAGTAGTAGTCATAGTGTATGAACTGTTCTTCATTTCTGCTCTTTGAATAACTAATTCCTTTGATAAATCGCTGTCCGTTGTATCAGATAGTGCTGCAGTAGTCGTAGTATAAGTATTGTTCATAATTTCTGCCGTGCTGACGACTAACTCCTTTGTCGAGTCGGTGTCCGAGTTATCCGATAGCGCAGCCGTACTCATAGTATCTGAACTGTTCTTCATTTCTGCTCTTTGAATAAATAATTCCTTTGATAAGTCGGTGTCCGTTGTATCAGATAGTGCTGCAGTAGTCGTAGTATAAGTATTGTTCATCATTTCTGCCGTGCTGACGACTAACTCCTTTGTCGAGTCGGTGTCCGAGTTATCCGATAGCGCAGCCGTACTCATAGTATCTGAACTGTTCTTCATTTCTGCTCTTTGAATAAATAATTCCTTTGATAAGTCGGTGTCCGTTGTATCAGATAGTGCTGCAGTAGTCGTAGTATAAGTATTGTTCATTGTTTCTGTCATGCTGTCGAATAACTCCTTTGACAAGTCGGTGTCCGAGTTATCCGATAGCGCAGTCGTACTCATAGTATCTGAACTGTTCTTCATTTCTGCTCTTTGAATAAATAATTCCTTTGATAAGTCGGTGTCCGTTGTATCAGATAGTGCTGCAGTAGTCGTAGTATAAGTATTGTTCATTGTTTCTGCCATGCTGTCGAATAACTCCTTTGACAAGTCGGTGTCCGAGTTATCCGATAGCGCAGCCGTACTTATAATGTCTGAACTGTTCTTCATTTCTGCCGTTTTGATAACTAATTCCTTTGACATGTCTGTGTCCGTGTTATCAGACAGCTCGACAGTAGTTGTAGCGTGCGTTTTGCTTATCGTTTCTGTCGTCACAAAGTCTCCCGATGTCGTTGTCATCGCCGTTTCTTCCTGTACGTCTGATTTAATTACGATCTTTGAATAATTTGTCGTTTCGTTTATTATGATGTTGTGCGTTTTTGAAGCATTATTCATCGTCATTGAATCGTTCCTTAACATCGTCACATTGACCCAGTTCGATTCGTCCGTATATGTAACTCCATTCCCACTTTTGTTGTAGTACTGTTCAGTGTTATGTTACTGCTTGTTCCTATGTCGTCTGTGATGTTAACTGAGGTATTTTCCTTTGCCATAGTCGGTCCGTCTGTTATATTCAACCGGTTCGTCCACGTCAACAGAAATGGCGGATCTCCGTAATCGGCTCTACACATGAGAGTTATCGGTGTTCCTACGGTGAGCTCCAAAACACTGTTGTTCTCATGACCGACAATCACTGGCACGTCAAAAGGCGCTGTAGAATAAACAGTACATAAATATTTATATATGAACCAACATATGCTTTACATGAATACAGATTATGTTGTTCCTAGAGACATCATTAAACTGAAATGTTTATATATATATATATATATATATATATATATATATATATATATATATATATATATATATATATATATATATATATATATATATATATATATATATATATATATATATATATATATATATATATATATATATATATATATGAATGCAGCTTTATGCAATGTAGCTCCTATGATTTTTTTTATTTATTCGTATCGAGTAAGTTAATAAATCGCCGAGGAACATAACAATGACAGAGACGACGATAATAATAATAATACTATATAATAAATAAATAATAATAAATAATTAATAAGCCATTGACGATAAAAATGTGTGGCCGCAGCTTGTTCGATTTTATGTTTATTTTATTTTATTTATTTTAATAAATAACGTATTGCTGTTACAAGTGCAAAGATTGCAAGCTATACGTACACATAACAATTATATACACACATGACATTATGTGTACACATCAAATTAATAACAAAGACGATGATGATAATAATAATAATAAAGATGCCGCTGGCGATAATTGTAATAATTATTATTACGTCAATTATGATTATATATTTCCGAATGTTTTGCTGTAAAATCTCTATCTAAATGCGCACATCAGAAAACACCAACGTACGTCTGACATCAACGAAGAACACACACGCCGTCTCCCTGTCGTTGTACGTGTTTCTAGCTGTGTATTCGACTCTGTGATCGCCCCAGCCCAGCGACGTCGAGTTCGTGCCGAATGTTGACGTAATGTTTAGTTGGAAGCCGAGTGACTCGGAGAATTCTGGCTCCGACCACGTAACGTTCACCCGTTCACCTCTGGCTGCTTCCAATGTCTGGTTCCCAGGGCAGAACTCAAGGGTGGGTGGAAACGTGTCTGTGAAAGATGTGTCAGATGCATTAGCTCTATTTTCTTTCGAGCATCTTCATCATATTGATACAAATGCATTACTGTGTCACTGGTTACAAACTAACTAGCAAATATAGTAGCACTAGAGAACACGAAGTAACATTAGTGGAGCATCGGCGTAGATTGGATATGAGAAAGTATTCATTCTCACGAAGAACAATAAATTAATGGAACACATTATCTACAGATTGTGTAAATGCTTGCAATGTGAACATGTTTAAAAACAGAATTGACAAATATATCAGGAGGGCGGGTTACACACAGATGAACAATGGTTGGACTCTTGATAAACCAATGACTTCCGTGTCCACTTGACAAATATATCAGAAGGGCTGGTTACACGTAGATGAACAATGGTTGGACTTTCGATAAACCAATGACTTCCGTGTCCACTTGCAACCTGGGTATTTTGAGTTGGATGGCAATCGTGTTAAATATGTTTACATCTGATTAAATCTGGTAAAATCTTGCTAAATCTGGTGAAATCTGGTTCAATTACTCTAGATACCTATGTAAAACCAGTCTAGTTTTTGACGATTTACTAATTTTTACATTTCGAGTTGGTGACCTGGTGATCATCGAAACAACTAATGCGTATATTGTGTTCGTGTGTGCGTCGATGCGTAGGGCTAACATAATATTGAATTGTTATACTTGATGCTAACTAAGTCTAGCGACACAGTGCGAAATTCTTTTCAATTGTAGCGGTAGCAGTCTTCGAAACAACTACAGTTTGCATCGTGTGCGTTTGTGTATGTATTGCCTTGGTAGTTTTAGTGTGTTCCACGATGTAGTTCTGAGAACGGATCTGTGGTGACAACAGTGATTGTCCAATAATGACCACGATTACTAAAACAATTGATCTTTATCAGCGTACAATAGTTAAAATAATCAATATGTTTCGGACAGATTCAAAAGAAGAACATCATAACTTGAATTAACGACGAGTTTAACTCACACGAAACGTTCAGTGTGACGGCGACATGTTCCAATCTTTCTGGTCGAGATTTGTTGGCGACGCAGGTCAACGTCGTGTTATCGTCACCAAGTGTCGGCATGAATATCAATTCGTTGACGGCGTTGGTCAGATTCCGAAAGTCATGGGGCTCCGTGTAGTATCTGTCGAGACAGTCGAGGTAGGTTTATAGAGCTAATGATTCATTATACCGAAATACGCTTTACATATCGCATTGCGTCTGTCGTGTTTGTTTACCATCTGCAGAATATCCTCGTACGTAAAACCAGGAAATATAGTTTTGAGACACCGTTTTTGGATTATCTCGATATTGTCCGACACATATTTAGGCAAGTTCATGCGCCATACCGCACAAGCATATTCAACTACTGGTCTGATCACAGATACATAAATTATAATCAAATCGATTTGATTGATTCCAGCACGTTTCAATTGATAGATCATATACACCCTTTTTCTTGCCTTCGCAACTATGTCATCTACATGTGCAATCCAACTTAAATAAAGGTAAATGTACGTTCTTATATAGCGCGGTATCCGTTCCATAGGACTACTCAAAGCGCTTTACACTTCACCCCCTGGCAGACCTGTTCATTCCAAGGCCATCTCAACTTATTTTGGGAAGTATTCAGCCACGCTGCAATTGCTGCGCGAAGGCTATTCGTTCACATATCCACCACTGTCTGTATTGCCAGGTACTCATTTATACAGCTGAGTGAACTGTGGCAACGTGGGGTGATCAAACTTGCCAAAGGTTAGAAGCGACCGCAGTGGGATTTGAAACCGGGTTCTCTCGATTGAGAGTCCGGCCTTCTAACCGGTATGCTATCGCGCCCCGCATCAGATCAGATCAGATGATGTAGTTACACCGAGAACTTTTGCTTAAGTAACTATTTCAATATCAGTCCCATTTATATCAATATACGGCAGAGATTCAACATACGTTCTATCTTTACAGAAACATAAAATCATTTCTTTTGTCTTACTCGTATTAATGCGCATATCATTATCGCTAGACCACTGCACAATAATGTTAGCTGAATCCTGAATGACAGATACTCTGCTCTTGTTGCATATTTCAAATATTGTGCTGTCATCTACATATTTATGGATAGGGGAAGGTGTTCGTAAATAATTGATATGGACCAAAAAATGTTTAGGTCCAGACAAAGTTCCCTGAGGAACGCCCCCATTGGGCAGCCTGGTCTTGAAACAGCGTCCCCGATCTTAACTCTCTGCTCACGGTTTAATAAATAAAATAAAACTCTCACGAAATTGCTCGTTACATATGTGGCTTCATACCACTTGTGGAGCATTTCAACCAGAACATCAGTAGTACAAGTCCCTGCCATACCTCCAAACTGCCTATCGTCAATCTGAAGTTTAACACAAATATCGACCCACTTCAGCACAAGTGATTCAAACACCTTTGCCAGAATTGGAGTTAGCGATATAGGTCTAATGTCATTTTCCACGGTGTCTGATGGATGTTTCTTTGACAACGGAATGACTGTTGCTGACTTCCATAGCTTGGGTAGTACTCCTTCCCTGAGTGAGCTGTTAAAGATAGCTGTGACTGGTGCCGCGAGAAGGTGCTAATAGTCTTTCAATACCCATGGCGGAATGTTGTCCGGTCCAGTGGCTTTGTTAACCTTGACCTTTTCAAGTGCCACCTCCGTATCTGTCACGCTGATAATGAACTCAGCTGGCAATGGTTCGTCGGCGTCAAAGATTGGGTGAGAGGACTGCGATCTTGGTAAGTCTTCACACACTGACACAAAGAATCCTTTCATAGAGTTGACCAAGCTGTCCAAATTCCCATCAGTGTATTTATTGGCCAGCCCCTGCATCTCATTGCGGCTGCCAGATGATGCTCCCAAGAGAGGCTTCATGTGTTTCCACCAGTCACGTGTCGACGATTCCTCGAGTGTTGCGATTTTTGATTGGTAAAACTGGTGGCGCAATTTTGGCGCTGTACGATTCTCTAAGTTCCTCAGTCTTCTGGCCTGTTCCATGTCACCAGATATACGAGCACGTTGTCGCTGTCTGATCAGGTGCCAGAAGCCATCTGTGGTCCATGATTTATCTCTGCTAAGACATGACACAGTCTTGTACGGAAAACACGTGCCCATTAAATAGTCCATAGTTTATTGGAAGAGATTACACTGTTCCTCCCACGTAGGCAATGTGTACATATACTCCCATCTGGTATGTGACAGCGCTGATGTAAACATTGCTCGTTCATTGTTACCCATGTGCTTGGTAACGATGCTCTGGACCATGCCCGTGTCGAGTGTTGAGAAAAACGATGGGACCAGTAACACCATCTTGTGGTCTGATGTTCCCACTCCGTCAAGCACTGTCGGTCAACCGTACACAGGTGACATGTTAGACAACATTTTGTCTAATATTGCTCGATTACCTGTGGCTGCCTTAACAAGTTGCTCGTATCCGTAATGTATGCGTAAAAATGAGTCATTGAACTGATTAAAATCTCCACTTAAAATAACACCACAGTCTGGGATACGTCGGAAAACGGTGTCCAGACTAGCTATCAGGTATTCCCGCAGAGACAGTTATCAGCACCAGGTGGGTGGTAGATGCATGCTAAACTAATACACGAGTATTTTCTTGGTAGTTTACTGGGCTTCAATCTAATCCATACCACCTCGTGCTCATCATCTTCAATATCATGCAATCGATCATACACCATAGTATCTGCCACATAACACGTTACTCCTCCACCTCCTCTCTCCCTCCGGTCCTTCCTACTACAACAGAAACCTGCTAGTCCGACAGATTCCGACGCCATGTTGCACTTAAACCAGGTTTCTGTAACATTCACGCAGACAACGTCGTTCATGCGAGCCACCACGAGCAACTCATCTAATTTCTCAATACTCAGTGACCGATCGTTGACATTTAGAAACCCCGGTAGGCTCCACCGTGAACTGTTCGTGATTGTGTTTAAATTGTCGGCATTCACACCTGATGTTGTGTGTTGTGATATGCTACGGCAACGGGTGATTACAGACCGAATGTTGAGCACACCACTTTCAATACGTGGCATGGCCGCGTTATTCCGGCCTCTTTCCTAGTCCCTCTTCGTATGGTGTTTGCTCTTGTGGCCCTGCTGACCACAGACAAAGCACGACACAGCATGCTCATGTCGACATGTTTGGGTGACATGATTTGTCTCTCTACACTTGGTACACTGGCCACAAATTCGCAAGTAGCCAGCAGCTATGCTACCCCCTGCATTAGCAGGACGGCTATCGGCGGCCTTCTGCCAGTCGGTCTCAGTATATTGCGGCCCATTTGCGTCGAGGGACGACTAGCCTGCCCGCTGCGGTTCTGTTTCGGCGGCCTGTTACTAGTCGGTGTTGACGTAATGCAGCCCCTCTGCGAAGAGGTTCCCGTTGAGCTCCGTCTTCGCGATGCTCACTAGCCGCTGGTGAGAGGTTACTCATTAACCTTTTCATCCCGCAAGTAGAAAGACGGACACTGCCATTTTTGAAGGCTGACGTGTCGCAAAATCCATCGCGGAATAAGAAATGCTGGTCTTTGTCTACGGGCACCCGTGTCGCGACACTTATCTTTCAGGAAATTGGTAATTTCCTTAATCCTTTCATCGCGTTTCCCTTTTGTATCTGGCAAGACACTGCTGATTGTCACATTTCTGATGTTCTCCGATGCACTGGTGATGAGGTCGCTGAAGTCCTGCTTCAGTTGAGTCATGACCGCATCACCCATGACTACCTCGCTACAAACGATAGTGAGTTGGTCAGCCTCTTTACACACCTCACTCCACTAGATAACCATTAGTAAATCCTTTGAGGTAGCCCTAGATGTTGCGTGTAAGGCCACCGGTTCATTGTCCGCAGTGGTCACCTTGTGCATGTCCCAAAAAATGTGGTCATCAAACGTGAAAACTCGCATGTTCGTTTTCCTGCTTGTTACTACGACATACGATTCGCGTTCAGTAGGCGACTGACTCAGATTTGCCAAGTCCGACGAAAGTTTGTTAAGTTTGTCATTCATGCTCTGATTTCGTTGTCATGGTTTATTTCATTGCGAAGACATTCTACGTCTTCGACCAGGGCACAGTTTTTATCCCTGGTGGTATCATTTGCATTGCACTGCGCCTTCACCAGTTTGATTAACTCGGCGTTGTTTTCTTTTAGCTATAGCATTGTCTCTTCCAGACTGGAAACTTTGTCCGTCAGTTGCAATACAACACTGGGCACTTGTCTGCAAGCATGACAACTCCACACGCCAATGATCGTCTCTGGCCGTTCGCCAACGCATTCGTAGTGGACCCACAGCTGGCACTGGTGGCATTGTAACATGCTGTCTGTTTCTTTTCCTTTATGTTTGTACTGTGGAGGTTCCGCTACCACGGTTAGCTGTGTTGTATGTTTGAGGCGGCGAAAGGGTTAAGTTTACAAGCATGGCGTCAGTGGCGGTGAACTCCAGTTCGTCGTGGCGGTTAAGCTTTTTCGCCACTGAGTCGCTCGATATGCAAAACAGGGTTTCCACCGAGCGTCTCGTAGTCATACCACTTCACCTGCCGATAGGTGGACCTCGCAGTGGGGTGAAACGCTTAGGTCGTGTTATTTTCATCATCGAGACGCAACGAAACACTGGTGCGTGACGGCCGGCGAGTTACCCCAGTCGTTGCTCAAGCGCGACGTTGGGCTATGTCGCTGACCACCCGTATCAATGTGCATTCAACCGTCACTGGGCGATATAGGGTGGTACGCCCACAATCCCTTCAAAACTCGCTCAACTTGGCATTAAAATTGCACTTAAAAGTACACACCGATACTCGTATAAACTGGTCTTCCAACTGGCCTGGGTCTGTCAGTCTGACAACTGCCTTTATTATTTCATGTAGGATAATATCAGGTATCACATGAGTTGTGTCATTTGTGTCCAAATGACGCATGTCACATTGTTTTTTAGCATGCATTTTTTTGGTCACCTGGATCCGTCGAACAGTTGCCCAGTGCCGTTGGTCCACGTCAGCGTGAAGGGCGAATCTCCGTGATCGGCTCTACAGACAAGGGTGATTGGATTGCCGACGAGGACCGGCACTGTCGAACCGTTCCTGTAGCCAACGATCTCCGGCATGTCGGGCGGCGCTGGAAACAATCATTCAAAACCAGCAAATATGTAATAAGTTTCTGTTAAATACAAACTACACTAAGTTTTCGTGTAAACAACGCATAAATTCGATTACAAAGGAGATACATGCATTAATAATTTCATAGCGTCGTCGATCAATTAAGCAGTTGACAATGGCACGTTCCACCCATTAATGTCGTACTAACGTTCATTTGTGCTACTCGTTTTCAAACACGTACGAACACACGCACACACGCACGCACACACACCGCACGCGTGCGTTGGTGGGTGCGTATGAATTAACACTTACGCATAATGTTAAAGTAGAATATACACGCCGTCTCCCTGTCGTTGTATGTGTTTCTCGCTGTGTATTCAACTCTTTGTTCGCCCCAGCTCAGCGTCGTTGTGTTCGTGCCGTATGTTGAAGTGACCTTTATATTGGAGCCTTGGGCATCGTAGAATATTGGTTCCGGCCATGATACATTTACTAGTTCACCATCAGCCACAATTTTGACATTTTCTGGGCACATCACCAGTTCGGGAGCACGGGTATCTGATAAACCAGTCGAAACAAAATACGAAATTCAGTTTTGAATATACTAACGTGGATAAATCCACGTTTCATATGCCTCATAATGAGATGATTATTTAACTATTATGGTTAACTGATCTTTCGGCAAAATCCTTACTGTTGTTGAAGAAGTCCCTTGTCATTTTGAGTTTTTTAAATCATTCAAAACATGATATTATTAACTGTTTCCAAGGTAAAATTCCAAAGTTTGGTCTGCGACCACATTGTATATTTTTAAACGTACTCACAGAAGACTTCAAGCGTGACGCTGGTTAACTCCGCTCGTTGACGATTATGTTTTGTAGCGACACATGTCAGAATAGTATTGTCGTCGAAAAGATTCGGTGTGTACGTCAGTATACTGATAGCATTGCTATAGTCACGGAAGCCGTTCGGTTCCGTGTTGTGCCTAAAACAGATGCGTGCTGGATATCCTGTGTTTCCAGAAAGATGTTCCGTACTACAATGTTACTCGCCGCAGTTTTGTTGAACTCATCGGGTAGATTCAAGCAAATGGGTGCAAACTACAGAGACACATTGAGCAATACTACCAAACAGAAACTTTAATCCTCACACTTCAAAGCCAAACTCTAAGAACAAACCAAGGAAAGGCACTGGAAGAATGAGTTGAATTCAACTTCGGCACAATTGAT
>BSQZ01000209.1:0-105225 GCA_033239005.1 Lamellibrachia satsuma | reverse complement strand
GAGATCCGGGCACAGTTTCTTATCCCTGGCGAACATACCATGCAACTAGCTGCAGTGTCTCATCCTGTACTATTAGGTCACATAGTTCTTCCTGACATGACTCTGTGGTAGACTCTACGTACACAGCGTTGACATCTTCACTGTCATTCGTATCAGTGTCCTCGTCATACAACGCCGCTCGACTGAGTGTGTCCGCTAGAACTAACTCACGATCGGGACGCTATCATTGATATTCGATAATAGTATACATATAAAACAAATTTTTATGTGAACACTTTAAACATGTATTTTTATGTTTTTTTCCAGTTTTAACTAAGACATATTATTTTATACAATGACGAATATCATGCTTTTTCCAAACATATGCATTTGTAATGACAAAATAGTAGGTAGATCGTTTGAGTAACATTGCCTGATCGTTGAGTAATTAGATAATATCATAATCTAAAAATGCTTGAAGCGCTCCTGTCTTTTAACTCAACTCAAATTAATGTTGGTGACCACTCTTTATATACTGTTTTCTCTTGCACAATAGTTGACAGAAACATTATGTAAACAGGCAACCATCGTGGGTTGGTTTATAGGTAACAGTTGCTTGATATTGATTCACTAACTTCAAACTATCGAAGTAGATATTATGCAATTTAAAACGAGATACATGTTACTTTCAGACGTCTGCTACCATGGCGAAACAGCTGCGTCTGACCGTGAATCTCTGTGTGTTTGTGTTATGCTCCTTCTTCGTCTTCTGGCGACTCCTCGACACCTGTGTCTTTCCAGCTGTCACGACACCACACTCGTCATTGAACACGCTAATTAGGAACGACAACAGCTACCACTCGCAGGACATAGTTGCGTTAAAGCAATTCTACAGAGCAAAAGGAAATCACCCGCTGGAATTAAAAAAGCAACGTCCTGCGCTTTTGTTGAAATATTACAAATACAAAGTGGAGATCGATTGCGGACGTGACCATCAAGGAAACCTTATTGTCATAGTAGAACGCCACCGAAGGAAACGTACGTATGGTGGCAGCAGTTTTCGCATCGTGCACACGTCTACTTCATTACGTCAGACGTGCTCCTTCGAAGACTACTTCAATGGCACTTACGTAGCGTTTTGTGTCCTGGATCGCGCCGACTGCTCCAACATAACGATCTATCTTATGTATGTTGACTACGTGGCCTACACGCACAAGACACATCCTTCGAACAAGTTCCTCTGGACAGCGAAAATATGTGCCACGAATTGCTACTCGACGAATTCGACCATAAAAGCTTCGTGGAACGGATTTCCCACAGTTTCACTCCAGAGATAGGTGGAAGTACAAGATCGGATGACATGGCGATCAATAAATGATTCACTGAAACTGTTTATTCGTGACGAGAACAACAGACAATGGCAACATTATCAACCTCTAAATGTATCTAAGTTGTGCAGGTGAGTTCGTGTCGATATCATTTGTTTCGTGCTGATCCATAATCCGTAAACCATTGTTTCGTTGTGACTCTCATTTGGATTGTACTGATACCAATAATGGTCTAGCGACACACATCCACCATTCAACCATTATATATAGTCCACCTCAACAGTTGAGATGTAAGCAATAAACTACACAAGTTACGCACGCACGCACGCACGCACGCACGCACACACGCGCGGTTTTCATTAAATATTTTATATTACCTTCAAATATCAAATGTTGATATAAACCTCAAAGCGCATGCCACACTCAATACATACGCCATATTCAATACACACGCCACTTACAGTACACACGCAAAACACACGCGACACTCAATGCTCACGCGACACTTAATACACACATCACTTATGTAAACATCCACAAAAGCTTTCTTTATTACATAAATACGTCTTTGTTTCTTTCAACAGCTGTGTTCGACGCAAACGGGTCGTCATGGTCGGGTCATCGCACATGCGCTTTAAGGCTGATTACCTCTTCCTGAATGGTTATTCTCTTCCGTCGAAAGTCCCGCGGAAACAAGAAAGGATTAGCGTCGGAAATATCGATTTTATTTGGCTGCGATTTCTCGCCGAGTACGAGTCTGCATGGGCGAAATATTTGCAAACGCTAAATATCACCCGGTGGGACATCGTGTTCATACAAACAGGAACCTGGGATTTCAACCGACACCGCCTTGACTACGTATTGGGGCGTGGCCTTGAATTGTTTAAATCCGGTCTGAAATACATCCGGGACAAGTTGGTAAAACGCGGGGCAAGTCTCGTTCTCGCCACCGTTCCACCTTATTCTGATTTGTCACACAACCCCGATCGCGGTAGTCACAATACCTTTGCACCGGGTGCCTTCAATGCCCTGGTTACTTCCGCGGCAGTGAATATGGCCATCCCCGTTCATGACGAACTCGGGCTGATCCTTTCCCGCTGCGAAGAGTTTGTCTGCTACTCGCATTACTTGTGTCGTGATCCGAAAGTCGACAACTTGATGCACGGAGAAGTAAGACTGATATATTGCAACGTGATGTTACGAAGTGTTCGTGTCCCCTGAGTTGTGAATGAAGTCAACTGTTTGGATAAAACTGTGGCACTCATCTTCATCAACATGATGCTACGAAGCCCCGTCTCCGTTGAGTGGCGAATTAAGTAATTGTTTGGACAAAACAATGAGACTAATTTATAACCACATGATGTAATGAAGTGTATTTGTCTACTGAGAAGCGATGGAAACCAACTGTTTGAACGGAACAGAGCGACCCGTGTCTAGCAACACGATGCCAAGAAGTGTGTTTGTCCCGTGAGTGAGTGACGAGTGAAATTAACTATTTAGACCGAACAGTTGTACTCTCTACTAATGTTCTGCCAAGAAGCACTTATCAAGCAGCACTATTGTTTAGTTGATGTTGACGATGATGATCTGGAGGAGACTTCCGCGGATGACGCACATCGCGAAGAAGAGGGTGCGATGGATAGAGCGGCGAACATGTTTGATTGTAAATTTCCTTGAATGGTGTATGCTGCATTTACAGTTTTACGTATGACTTATTTCGGTGTACAGTTGTACCGTTTACTCTTGAGTGCCGAATAAGTGTCGCTATACGCGTATTTATTATATGAAAAATACCACCCTATATGCACCTTATTTGGCACTATACTATTATTAAATTTAAACATTTGTGGCAGCCTATATGGTCCGATAATCGTGGCAAATTATGCAGGGTATAATTTTTAGGAGAGCAATCGCTCTCACTCCCTATAGCTGGCGCTAATCAATCATCCACGGAGCGGTTTACCGCTCGTGCGAAAATCACTTGCTCCCAACTGGAACTGCATGTGGCTCCCTCTGACGGCTAAGTGTTCATCCTTTCGAACGACAGTCGTGAATTTAGAAAGGATCCTGTGCTTCTGAGAACCCTAGATTTTGATCCCGAAGCGTTAGACCGTTAGATTTCCATGATTAGATGAATCTATCAGAATCCTTAGTTCTCGGGAGCTCGACATGGTTTTAACTAATATTATTAGTTAAAACGCCATTATCACCGCGTAAACCGACCGTAAATAGCCGCCATGCGCAGCGTCTCAAACCGGTCATAACCGGCTGGCGGCGGTTTCCACTGAAACGGGCATGCGTATTCAATTCAATAAAACATTTAATAGCAGAAAATTCCCCAGTTTTTTGCAGATATAAAATGCGGTTACTATATCTGCGGTGACGCGAATATGCACACAGTTTATGCATATTCGGCAGAAAAAAAACAAAAAACACGGCGATCCGCGTACTTTTCTAGGGACGCCTTGGCTTCACGTCGGGTAAAAAAAATGCTTCGGCGCTAAAAAATACAAATATACTAGTGACTTTTTCACACTGTACTAAGACGTGTTTATTACTCTGTTTATGGCGTTTTTGTAAGGTTTCACGTTTCGTGAAAATACTTACCTTTTTGCCGAGCGAGATCTTCGCCTTACAACAGGAACAGCCAGATAGAAAAAATTGTATGGCGATTGACTTTGCCTAAAGCACTACTGACTACTGTCCTGGGCCCTGGCGTTGACACCTGACTTAACTGAGGCTGAGCTTGATACTGACAGACACTCCTAAACGTTCAGTGTATGTACATGTTGCCAACATTCAACATCCGACATATGATGCACATAGATAGAGTGATCATGGCATGAGCATCGAACTGGTTTTGGTCAGATCTCTGTACAAAACGTAGACGGGAAACACTCACCTTTTGTCCTTTCTGTCAGTTTTGATCGAATTCCACTTGATGAAAGTCAGCGACATTGGAGCCACCTTTTTCAGTTGTGTATCCGAGTGACATTCTACGACTGAATAACACAATTTTCCAGGGACATCATTTTCAGAGAGCATAAATCCAATAATAATCTGCGGAAAAGGCGCGAAAGCTGCCATCTTTCCGGGAGTTTATTGCGCGGGCATTCTGGGTTGCCGCGTGTGCTAAATATAGAATAGTGTCTCGCTAATAATTCTGACGCGCCACAGCCGTAATGTTGATCGCTGCGACGGAGGCCGCTGGCGTATCGCAGGGCAGATGCTAAGCTCTGCTTGCGGTACAAAATAGTTAATGGTCTACATTCTAGTGGGAATACCTTCAAATCCATACCTTGTTCCTGTGAATGTTATCAATAGGAGACAACGACACCTCAATATCTTCATTGGTACACGCTATATGCCATATTTCGTTGGATTCAGAGGGAGTGAAGGGACTGGGTTTCGATTCCACCTCCGCCGTTTCGAAGCTTGGGCAATTTCGTTCACCCCACTTTGCCTGTGTCTTTCGGAAGAGACAGTAACAAGCCGTTGGTCCCTCCTATCTGGTGTCTGTGCCAGGGGAAGTAAAATATCCCACACAGGGAAATGGAAAACACCTGTGATTGACTCACTAACTCTATAGAAGGACACTCTTAAAAAACACCTGTGATTGACTCACTAACCCTAGAGAAGGACACTATTAAAAAACAGCACAGCATAATCTCCAAGCAGATTCTGCTTAATGGATGGTGGCTGCCTAACATAAAGAAGAATGTGTTTGCCCCAAATTGGGCTTGTTGGAGTAAACGTACTTGAGACTTCAAGGAAAGCGTTATCAAAGGTGCCAAGATTATCAACTTTGGAAAAGCCAGCATTGATGAAGAATTACTAGTTGTATAACAGACAAGAACATCCAGCTGTATAACAGATTAATCACTACATTTCCCAGTCAGCTGTGCACCCACGTGTCACGCCAAGGGCCTTTCTATGTGCTATTTGGTGTGCGTTCATACGTGACCACGAAGTAGGCCAATACACCATTCACCTGTTATTTATTTGTATACAGGCAGACACGCCATCTAGAAGACATATATGCGTACTACAGACCAGAAAAAATGACAGTGATGGTCGCATAAATAATTTTACACTTTAGAGACAAGTTAATTCAATGGTCGGTGTGAATCTGGTTATTTTTTGTAGGCATACCACCAACAAACATACGCACCTGTCAACAGTACACCTGCTGCATGTTGCACTCTGTATTTGAGCACACCGGTGTGTGACCATCCGTGACATCAGCTGTTCAATGTTTGTAAACACGTGGCAGGTACGTCAGCACCCCGATACCTGCAATTAAGAGAGAGTTGTCGGGATTGGGACCCCTAACGATAAACTTGAATATAGACGCGAAAACAAATGGAATTATTGTAAACAATATACTAATATAGAGTTTATATTTTATTTTCAACAACAAGCTATTAATCACAAGAAAATAATTGATGAATTTAAAAAAAAAATACAAAACGGTGCAATCGTGACCACGGTTTCCTCGATTGGACCACCCAATGTCTTCGATTGGACTAAAAGTAAAATGCTTATATATAGAACTAAAGCATAATTATGAATTTATACATAAATAACATATATTGTTCATTATAACAATACTGTTCATTATAAAAATAATAGTTATTATACAATATACTAATAAATACCAGTGCTCATAATCTTTGTAGAATGTTTCCGGAGGAAACGCTGCTTGCATAGACGGCAATTAGAATGTCGGGTGAGGGTGTCGGCCTCCTTGAGTCGACCTTCGAGGTAATTGGGTTCTTCTGTTTGCAGCAGTTCGCCTTTGTTGGTCTGCATCGCATTTGCCACCATGTGATATGTATACTGTACTATGATTGGCCAGTTGTGCGGGTTATTTCATTCATCCATGAGGAAACGGGTAAAATCTTCCCTGAATGATCCATGTTTTAGCTCCGTCCCACTCTACTGACGGGCCTTGTCAGGTCTAATGATGGTAAATGTGATGTGCCCTGAACGACGCAGCTTTCGCTACGAATCTGACCAATGGTGAGAGGTATTTGTCGAGTACCAATTAAGTGTGCGTGTGTGCGTGCGTGCGTGCGTGCGTGCGTGCGTGTGAGCGTGTGTGTTGGGAGACTCAACATTCCTTTGTTTTATTTAGCGTGATGATCTGTTGGGAGACTCAATTAACATTCCTTTGAAAATATCGATTGAGGATAATCATATCCACCCCTAGCGTGTCGACTGCCATTGATGTATTTGCTGAGATATAATGGAAGACATCCAAATAAGGGAAATTACCAGGCCCGTCCTCGGAGTTTTAAAAATGGGTGTTCGAGCGTATACTTTCAGCTGCGGATTCCTGGGACGATTTCTCGTAAATGTTACAGTTAAAAAATTCTCTCAAAAAGTATATATTGATAGAAATATTTGTTCTCACTTAAGAACGATTTGTAGAACTAGATGACAAGAAGGAACATTGATGAAGGATTAGTGTAGATTGGATATCAAAAAGTACTCAGAGGACAATAAATGAATGGCACAAATTATCTACAGCGAGCATTGTGAACACAGGCTTAAAAACAAATTTTCAAATATCTCAGAAAGGCGGGTTACACGTTATAGATCAAAAATTAACTCTCGATAAGCCTAAATGGCTTTATTGTCCACTGTCCATATGGGTCTCTTGCCTTGGATGGCAATCTTGTTAAATCTTGTTACCCCCTCCTCCCAGCACGGGCATGATTACAAACAACATAATTATATGTGCCGTTCTACAGTTATGTGAATACTTGAGTCTGAAAATGACGCAATAAGAAGTGTAGTTGATTCCGATACAAATACGATTGTGTAATTGTTTACAGTTTTAGCTAATACTAATAATAATGATGAACTTTTATTGCGCGTATATCCTCATGAGCCTGAGCTCAGAGGCGCAACAAACCAGAATCATATAAGCATAATCATGAACAAGGACGTGCAAAAGTCATTATCAGAACAAGGGACCACCGAAGATGTATGGCGGACATGCAATTTGTAATAAATATGTCTGAGTTTTTTTTTTCGAAAGGTAGCTATTGTTTCAGACAATTTCAAACTGATATGGGGAGTTCATTGCAGACCTTAGGCACAGCTGCAGAGAAGGCACGTACGTCTGCCCAGGCTAAGCTTAGTTTTAGGAACAATAAGTTGTGAAAATAGATTATCTGAGCTGCCTAGTGATATTTGAAAGATGCAGGAAACTAGCCAAGTAGCTTGATTGTTGTGTAGATAGAGCACAATATGTAAGAGTGAACAGTTTGGTTGTAATTGTTTATGAAGAGGTTGTGATGGTGAAGACGAGGCGCCCTGTATGCAACACGTGCAAGACCATGTTGTACGTGTTTGGTTGTAGCTTGAGAAGCGTGGGGGAAAGCGTGGGGGGAAGGCGCACCCTTTAGAGGCAAACACAATTTGCCTACTTATTTTCATTTCAGACAGAAACAGTTAACATATTCACATATTCACAGGTCTTACATACATAATAATAGAATTGCAGAACCTTAATAACAACACGACAAGAAGAAAATTACACACATTTGGCAAATTTCGTCACGTGGGGCAAAGCGCACCCCCGGTTCACGTTGCCGCCACTACAAAGCGCATCCCCGGTTCACGTTGCCGCCACTACAAAGCGCACCCCCGGTTCACGTTGCCGCCACTACAAAGCACACCCCCGGTTCACGTTGCCGCCACTACAAAGCGCACCCCCGGTTCACGTTGCCGCCACTACAAAGCGCACCCCCGGTTCACGTTGCCGCCACTACAAAGCGCAGCCCCGGTTCACGTTGCCGCCAATACAAAGCGCACCCCCGGTTCACGTTGCCCCCACTACAAAGCGCACCCCTGGTTCACGTTGCCGCCACTACAAAGCGCACCCCCGGTTCACGTTGCCCCCACTACTGTATATTATAATGGTGTGTTCGTGTTATATCCATGGATATATATTCTGTAGAACAAGTATTGGAACATTGAACAAATTAATGCACAGCGTCGATCTACAGATCCTATTTAAGTACAGGTAATGTTCAAACAAACATTATAAAACAATCAGATAGCTAGCGGATAAGTTGGTTGTTTATTAAATAAATAGTCGAGAATATGCCGTGCAGGTATAAAACGGATTAATTTATAAAACCACCATTGCCATTGTGATTTACAACGGGGGTGCTTTACTCCACATTGAAGGAGTCATTGGAATTACATCTTGCTTTGTGTGCAAGTATTAATATCCTGACCAAAACCTTCCTCCGCCCTGTAATGTCGCGAGTACCTTTCTTTCGAAGGTGGTGGGAGTTATCAATGAATATCACAATAACAATAACAAAATCGAAATTTAATTTGGTCACAACATTACAATTGTGTGTTAATGTGTATTTTGTTGACATAAAGACACTCGCGGCTTTACAGGGTAGTTGAATGTTTTGGCCTTGAAATCAGTACCGGCATCCACAGAGAGATGTTGAGTGGCTCAAAACGACCAGCAGTAATGTAAATGGGTGTCACAATTGCAAAAAAATAAGAATTTGGTGAAAGGGTTACAATTTTGTTTTAATGTGTACTTGTTTTACAAAATAGGCACTTGCAAGTTTACAAGGAGGGGATTGAAGAAGTGCCAGTAAAAGGAAATATGATAATGGCAGGGTACATAATAGTACACTGACAAACAATATGTTTCCCAGGGTTAATATTGGTTGCATTTGTTATGCAAGTCCAGGACAGTCTACTAGTCATTTTTAGACACAAATTTGCTTTTTAACAAAAATGCCCGGGTGTTGTAAAAAATGTGCTGATTTCTACTGGGCTAATTATTTGATTGGAGGATTGCGCCAATGGAAGTGACATCTGCTGAGATAGGTGGGATGCGCTTTGCCCCGTGGTGTGCACTTTGCCCCGTGGTGTGCGCTTTGCCCCGTGGTGTGCGCTTTGCCCCGTGGTGTGCGCTTTGCGCCGTGGTGTGCGCTTTGCCCCGTGGTGTGCGCTTTGCCCCGTGGTGTGCGTTTTGCCCCACACTACTCTAAGTCTCCTTTAGCAATGTTGTTTAGTAGTGAATTTCAATAATCAAGGCCACTACTAATTAGTGCTGTTGATATTGTAGATAAATAGATAAATAGATACAGTAGATAAATATATATGACGCCGAAATCGACGGAGATTACGTATATGGTAGAAACAGGATTTGCATATTTGAGAAAATGTGCTGGCGGAAGTTAAAGTTACTGTCGAAAACAACACCTAGATTACGAACGGTATTTGATGGGGATGTATCACTGCCAAGCAAATTAACTGGAAAGTGGTCGATGATCCTATTTCGTTGTTGCTTAATGCCAGTAATAATAAGGTATGTTTTATCTGGGTTAAGCTTCAGCTGATTTGCCTCCACCCAAAACAATATGTCAGTGAAACAATTACTTAAAGTTGAAAGAGATTCTTGTGCATTTGATTGTGCAAGTGATATAATACATGTGTGTCAACAGCATACAAGTGATGACTGATAGTATGATTAGTAATAACTTGGCTGAGAGATGTAGTGTATAAGCTAAACAGGCCAAGGACGGATCCTTGCGGGACTCTGAATGGAAGGTGTTGTGGGCAAGATAGTGAGATAGATATCTTAATGCATTGGTGTCTGTCTGAAAATATGATTCGAACTACCGAAGAAATGCCAAAATGTTTTTGAAGGTGTTGTAAAAGACGTCAAATAGTCAGCAGAGATATTTTGTATACATATTGCTATTTGAGCCAAAAGCATTACGGCATTATGCATCGATGCAACCATGTCACTAAATATTGATGTCGTAATTATGACGTTAAACAAATTAATAATAGTAGTTGTTTTACTGCTGCTGCTGCTGCTGCTGCTGCTGCTGCTGCTGTTGCTGCTGCTGCTGCTGCTGCTGCTGCTGTTGCTGCAGTTATAACTTCATTCACACGTACATTGGCGCTGATCCAACGTGAAACTGACAGAGATGTCACCCTGTAAGATTCTCGCTTCTCTTAAAGGGGGGGTGAAGCACTTGAACAACCATAGCCCAAACATAATAACATACCATTTACAGTATATATCACCCTTATATGATGGGCGCAACGCCACGGTAATCTTGTAATACCCTTTTTAACTTTGCCATTATCTTCGCTGGGCGGCGCCATATTGCTCTGCGGGGGGCTCAGCGGCAGAGTGGTTTGAGTACGAGCTCCTGGCACCGCGTTCACACAGTAAAAACCTCTCGGAAAAATGGCCTAAACGCATGGAAAATCGAATAAAAAGAAAACTGGTGTGCACTGGATGGCTCCTGGATATATCAACTAGTACTACAAATGCAAGGAAAAAACTTTTGATCGACTTCCCAGGAAGAATTTGCAGCGGAAAATGTGGTTGCAAATGCGGAAATTGCCGTGTCCGCCAGCCGCAGGCTCTGCGAGTGAGCACTTGTCCGATGCAGATAACAAGACAAAAGACTATGTGATGAGCATGGATAGACGGTGAGCATCAAGATGTCATTCTTAGTCAAAGATACCGTTCCATCTTAGATCTTTTTTTTCGCATATGACCATGCATCTACAGACTATTCTGCGACAAGGAAACGTCAGATATCAGAGGGCAGAGCGATGCGTAGGAAGCGACGAGCCGAAACCAGGTTAGTAAATTGGATTACCGTTACCATTGTGACTTATCACTACGATTACAATATAGTTCCACCCCAATAAGCACAGCTGTGCTTCAACGTCAGCATATATATGACCCACAGTAAATTGAAATGTATGAATACAATAAAGTGCGAGTAAGTGTTAATAGTTTGATATAATTACGAGTGTTTTCCAATCCGCCGATTTATATTCGACGTGATCATACGACTGATACGTACCGTCAATACGTGGCCGTACTCAGAACAATAACAATAACTCAGTAAGTGCTACAGGATATACTGCAACCTTATAACATGGGCCATGGCGTATGTACTAGGCAAAATTATTCAAGAAAATAATTTGATATTATTTATTGACAGTCATAATAAGTCTCATACTCATGTGTTCTAAATGCCTAGAGAGCTAGCAGCAAGCGTAAGGCTAAGCCTGGGGGGGGGGTTTAGATGCATGGGAGAAACACGACCAAAAGACAGTATAGACTATAGTGCAAAAGAAGCCTACTGTTGCTGTTTACATTTCAAATTCTTTATGGAAATATTTAAAATATGCAAATACTTTCATTGTGATTAAGTGCAAATGCAGTTGCAAAAACTGTTTAAAAGTATTTAAATATTTAAGTAAAATGCATTTCACCCATGCAATGTCTAGATAGTTGGAAAGGAAACTTACTAAGGCATCGTCATCTACCCAGTTCAACACTGTCAGATTACATGTCTTTCTATAATGACACTTTACAATTTCTGTCTGAATTCTTGTGACTTGACAATAAGGCAAAATTATATAAAATAAATTTTCTTTATTGATCAGATTAAACCCCACATGTAATAACCGGAAGTTCATAGAGATGTATTAATTACATTTTATTCTAAGTCGACTGATAACACTGTAATGAATACGTGGGTGGAGGGGGCAACTGTCGGCAACGCACAATAGTATTAGTACAAGCTATACATATGAAGGAAGTATATCAGGCATGGGGTCAATTCTGTTTTGTCCATTCCAAAAAATCAGTTCTAATTCCGCCTTGCAAAAAATCAATTCCAAAACGTTAAAATCCTAGGCTAAAGAAAAATTCAAATCCAATTCGTTTTAACACAGTTTTATTTGTCACGTGTGCACAATCATATTTAATTAGATATGATTAAAAAATTATTGTTCGTTAAATGCACACACACACACACACATATATATATATATATATATATATATATATATATATATATATATATATATATATATATATATATATATATATATATATATATATATATATATATATATATATATAATTTGCCATATATATAGGTTTGCCATATAAAAACTTTAAAATGGCATCCAGCCATTTCATATGTACATTCTGCTGCGACACCTCTCCTGGATTTTTGCTAACAAAACCAGACATTTTGGACAGCCCTGGACAGTTGGGTCATTAATCTGAGTTTTGAACAGTTTCCCCTGTTTATATCGGGTCCAGGTCATTTGCCCCCGTTCCGGACATTTGCCCCTTTGTCACTTGCCCCCCCCAGACATTAGCCCCTTGCCTTATTGAAAATCTGGACATTTGCCCCCTATTAGTTTTTTAAGAAATAGTTTTTAACTTATTTTTTTATTTCTGAACATGAATTCAATATATATATTACCCTAATTGCAATTAATGTTCTTTGTGCAAGATCAGCCAAGTAAATTACTTTATGTAGTTGGAGATGATCCTGTAATCAAAGGATTATCTTTATTGCAATTGTGGAAGAAGCCAGTGACATTAGGACCTGGACATGTTAGGACAATTGAGGATATTTGAAAGAAGCCATCTCAACAAGGTTTCTTTTGAATTGCATTTACCATGGAGAGTTGGAGTGAATCCATTTTCCTATAAAACTGGATGCACAAGCCAGAGTTGTCAGAATTCACTTATAACTTCACCATGGAAATTACTACTAGCATTTGAGGAGGTCATGTTTTGAGTGTCATTCCTACACCAAGAAGGGGGACCAACAAGATTACTCTTCATTGGGAGTGAAGCCGGCGTCGATCCTGATCATGCAAGGGTGCTGTGGTCACTGATCTGATCTCCATATCCAGAATGTGATCAACAAGACTGCCTGCAACCATGATGGTGACACGGCACAGATAGAAGCTGCCAAGGTCCGTGAGGACCTGAAAACTAAGGCAGCTAATACCAGGGGCACTCCAAACCAGCTGATCTCTGACTCGTTACTGTCCACCACTGTTTGTGGAACCATCACCCCAAGAACCCATCTTCCACCACTGATCTGACTATCAATGATACCTGGAAAACAACTGGTGACAAGATCATCTCATACACACTCCAGGGGATAGGCCATTGCATTAGGCTAAAGTGACTTTGACTTGTCATTGAATGTTATGTTATTGTAGTAATAATGATAAAACTGCAAACTGATTTTCACTTGTCAACTATCATAAAAAAGGGGCAGATGTCCGGGGGGGGGGAGCAAATATACTAGGAGGCGGATTTATATCGCTATCAGTTGTGGTATCATTGATATTTCATCAAATTTACTGGAAAGTTTGAGTCTTCAACATCCTAATCTCCAACATGTATTCTCCATGGGGACATTTTTAATTACTACAAAGGGCAAACCCTACAGCCACATGTAACAGCATTGTACAGGTGACCAGTGACATGTTTAGTATGGGAAACTTGTGGGCTGAACATTAGGCTTTGATAAACAAGGGGCTGCATTCAAGTGGGGCAGGCTTCCTCTCTCACACAAAGGGAATGAGCAGGCAGTTGCCCTTAATTGGCAATCTCTGTAAATAAACCTTCTACAATGAGAAAGAAAATGAGGCCTGAATGGTATGATTTTGGTTTTACTGTCTGTTACAGTAACTTAATATTTCTTTTTGATGCAAATGCTTGATTATATTGTTCTTGGTCACAATGTTTCAATACCAGAGTAGACAGTGTCTATGCTGTAATGTTGACAACTTCCTGGCTGTTACCAGATTCAGGATGACATGCTAATAGAAGACAAATATGATTTTAAAAGTAATATAAGTAAATATCAGGGTAAATATTAACAGTATCAAGTCAATAATTCCAACAAAATCAATTCCAATTCCCAGCAAAATCAATTCCAATTCCCAACAAAATCAATTTTGGAAAAACAAATTCAATAAAAAAAAATGTTGTAGTCAATTCCAATTCCGGAACTGGAATTGAGGGTCAGTTCCAATTCCGGAATGGAATTGACCACATGCCTGAAATATAATCATGACAATATCTTGTCTCTGTGTACTACAGCAACAGTCATGAACAGTATAATTGAATTGAAACAAGCTTATGTATGTGGGGCTTTTGTCGAGAGGGGCTTTTGTCCATGCACCATACTATCTAGCAGATGCTTTCAGTATAATACCTAATAATTATATATATATTTCACATGTATACATACATACATATATATATATATATATATATATATATATATATATATATATATATATATATATATATATATATATATATATATATATATATATATATATATACGTATGTGTGCATGCAGCATTTATAAGGTAAAGATGTCACAAGCATAGATCTGCATTTGGTCCAATAACAATATTCATGCATTATGTTATCTAAATCGAGTGTCAGATATAAAATAAGGAACCCCATAGAAAGTGTAACTATGGGTCCATATTTTGTTATGGAATTTGGACCCTTATAGAATTTTGACCTCCCTGGCCCATTGAAAACAGTGCAATGTTGATTAGATAATATAATGCACTTTGGAGCTAGGATGCTACAATTTTGGTTACATGCGTTTGGTTATGTTACCAGTGGCATTCGTCAAACTGACCAAACAGATTCATTAAAAACATTAAGAGATCAGTGAAAGACCCATTGGTTGAATTAACATGGCTCCATAGGGAAAATGTTTTTCCCTGTGGTTGATTACTTTATACATTCTATATGACACTGGCACTCTTATATTCTAAAAATAATATATACAAGAGAAAGTTTCTCACATTGTGATTCATTTTTATTATGCAAAAGATGAATTTTGTAAAATGTTCAAGTCACTGTATGTGTAATCTTTTCAGATGAAGGATTCACCATTGGTTCATACAAGTACAGGTACTAGTTTTGAAGCATCCAGCGCTAGGGGTGATGCCGTCAATCTTTACATTACGGATGTCACCTTTAGTGCCATCACTGCTACTACTGCTGTGGCACAACATACAACTGATGCTGAAACGCAAATCGATCCGGTAACGATATTTCAAGTGCGACACTTCACGAATGCTGCTGTAGTCACGGATGACATTATTGCACCAATGAACGTTGATCATGACTACTCCTATGTGAAGCTTCCATCAGATTCAGTGAGAATAAAGACATTGGTGCAGATGATGCACACTATGTGATAACAGCGACATAACCGTGACTCAAGGTGACTCAAGCAGCTCTGACACCTATAAGAAAGAGAAGAAGTTTGTCATTCGTGAGAAAAACTTATGTCACTTTTCTGCACCTGCCACACACCAAACAGCCATAAACTGTGACACAGGTTGTACTCATGTCTGATCTATCAGCCAAGGTCTTTCGGATACTGGGGTGTCTGTCAGGAAAGTGTGCTGATTTCTACCCCTGGATGAGTGAAAGGTGAATTGAATATGTTAGGTGTACATGTACTATCAGTCAGAATAAGTAGTGTATTGGTGTATATTTAGTGCCAGTAGTGTATTGGAACAGATGGTTGGTGTGCAAGTACTATCAGTCAGAACAAGTAGTGTATTGATACATATGATTGGTGTACATTTACTGTCAGTACAAGTAGTGTATTTAGTAGAGAATGAGACGCTTGGTTTACATTTGCTGTCGGTAGGAACAAGTAGTAGATTCAGTCAGAACAAGTAGTATATTGGATACACATGATTGGTGTACATTTACTGTCAGAAGAAGTAGTGAAATGGTGCAGATTCCAGAATGACATCATTGGTGTACATTTACTGTTGGTAGGAACAAGTAGTGTATTGGTATGCATGATTGGTGTACGTTTACTGTCAGTCAGAACAAGTAATATTGTTACACATGATTGGTGTACATTTACTGTCCAATCAAAACAAGTAGTCTATTGCCATTGGTACAGATGATGATGATGATGAAACAGTTAAAATGCCTTGGCTTTATAAAGATTAATTATTTCCTAAGCTAAACTACCAGTATATTTGATAATGTTGTGGCATAATAATGATGTGTGTAACTGTGATATCCATGTTCCAGGTTGTATTTCCCGGTGGTAAGAAGTCACTGTTTTTAGTCAAGCCTTATTTCTTTGGTAATTGTTTTTCTATGTGAATAAACTGTTGATATATTTTATGTTGGTCTCAATATAAATGAAATTGTGTGTAGTGATATGCAAGATGCTGCAGGTAACATTTTTGTTGACAGAAATGGGATATGGATAAGAAGGCATTCACATCATTCAGTTATTAATATTTTAGTGGGAATTTTTGTAATTTTCCAGGTTGTTTTTCGACCTGCTGCATACTGTGGGTGCCTCACAATTTGTCTATATCAGATTATCAGTACACTCACCTGTGTCAAGTCAATCTCCATAGCTAAACTTTCCATCAATTCAATTTGGTTCAGAATAGACATCACAGATCCTTCCCACATCGCAGGATGGGATTACTTGTCTTGCCTTTCCTGAGCCTGAAATATAATTTGTCATGGTTAGTTGATAGCACTAATTCCATAATTACCATAATAGTTGCAAAACTGTGAACATTACATACTGTCAGTAGTTAATTATTGTTATTTAAATGATTACATTGAACCAAACAACAAGGTGTGATGTGCTACAGAGAGGGGTGATTACAAGTATGAATATTAACGTAATCATGATTACAGTAATTACTGCAATCACAATTACTAATGTAGTTATGATTACAATCATTATTACAATCACGATTACGGTAACATTTAAGAATATATATATATTCACATAATGAATTAAATAAACCCTCATTTTATTAGTGTCATCAATGTTATTCAACAACAAATCAAACCCAATATTAAAATACAGTCACGGTACACTTCATTAGATTAGATACAAAATAAAGAGAAAAGCCTGCTTGCATTGCCATTGTAGTTCGGACCTCGCCCTCGGGCTAGGTAAAAGAAATATGCAGAAAAAATATGATTATTAAAATGGCAATGATTCGATAACAATTGAATTACTGACCTGCTAGCTATAGGGCGAATCGATGAGTCGGCACGCAAATCATGCAATGACAGCAGACCAACATCTAGCACCGCTTTGTTTGTGCATATCACTACAAAATCATCGTCTTCGCCTTCGTACGGTGATGCAAGCACCAACGCGGTCGGGCACACGGTGCTGCATAGCCATAGCCTAGGCATGGTAGCTTCTTCGGCGCAGCATGATGACTCAACGTAAACGTGCGCAGACATCGGGACGCAATTTCCACAGGTTCACCACATCACATTACCTAGTCAGGAATCGTTGACAGTCAATGCGCTGTTGTAATTTTTCCTGAATCCAACGTCAACAAAGCCAAAGGCGAAGCCGACCTGGAGTCTGGAGCGTGACTCGCACACTCGGTGACATTTTACGACTGTCAACGGTTGTTTCCGTGTGGCCTGTCGAACTAGACTCTTCGTCTGTGGTTTCCATTTCTCCAAAGATAGACAACTATTACGGAAGTTCAGTAAACCACTAATCGCTAGTAGCAGATCTGGTAAAACTGTCCCAAGCGATGCATCCATCTTGTCAACAAGTAAAAAATAGTTCCGGTATTCCGTTATCGCATATTCTCGTTGGTTAGCATCTCGTGTGTTCGAGAAGTGCGGCGTTTTCCACGATTTTGTGCGTGTTTTGTTGTAATTTCTTTAACTTTTTTATTTGGAACGAACAAAAACGCTATTTTGTTGACGTGTGTAAACACTTGTATATATAACAGAGACCCATATCTTTTTTTTCGCTCCAGAATGCCTATTTACGAAATAAATCGAAAAAAATCGAAAATTTACATTGATTAGATATACGCGACTCAAACCACTCGTTTCGATAACAAAATGGCGATACGCAGTGATGTATTTTGTCGATTTTTGTCTCGAACAAAATCAGTTTTTCAGTTTATCTCATACATTAGCAGGTATCTGTCACCATTAATGCATAGTTAGATAATATATATTTAAATATACGGCATAACACAAAATTGCTTCAGTTCCCCTTTAAGATAACTGGTCACCAAGTAGCTAAAGACACATGGTAAGCATTGATTACCAAATATTTGGGACCATTTCAAAATTATTTGATGAATACCAATGATTCCTCAGTAGGCCTACATCATGCTAACGTGACTGTCGAGTGCAATAGCATACTTGACATTAAATCAAGTATTCTTCTTTATACCGCTTGTATTCCTTGTCAAGATGCACAGCTGAAGTAGTACACATTTTTCAAATTCTCAGTCCAGAATCCCTGGGCACTATCGATATGCCGTCCTTGAGAAGGTAAATATCCTTTGTCTCCTTCAGATCGGGAGGTGAAGGCCACTGGAAGTAGCTCCATCCAACCCTCTTCATATAGTTTATTTCTGTCTCTTCTGGAGACATTATTTCTGCAACTTGTCCCAAGTACCATCTGTCATCAAAGGCAACAGCCACAAAAGTGTCCACTGGCACAGACCCCTCACAGAATTTCATTTCCACTCGTTCTTGTCTACTGCTTATCAAAACTGGAGATGGCGTCAGAGTTACTGATGTTGTACTCCTTTTCAAAGTGACAGCTTTCTTGAGGATGTTTCTAGCTTTATCTGTGTTCCGCCAAACGAACCGAAGAAAAGATGACACATAATCAGGCAGGCGCAGTCCCAACTTGGGAAGGAGACGAAGACGTCATTCTTGGGAATTCCCTGGTCAAAATGAGGCTATTTAAAATAGCCTATCCAAATAGGAACAACTGTTTATCCTCCTTTAAAATGTAGGTATCACCCACGAAAATGGCGCCGTCGGCATGCGTCCGCTGGATGCAGTGCCACGTTCATGGATTAATTATCAACGAACGCGATGAGATATGATAGTTTTATTATTGGGGAACAATAAGTTATATTATAACAGTATTATGGATTACTTGAAAACATTATGAGGGGCGTTTCTTATGAAAACTGTGGTCTTGAAGTTTGTGGGATGCGGATGCCAAGTAGTACTTTCGTCACCGTTGCCTCGAGCCACAGCGGTATCGCTGAACTCTCTAACTATAGTATTATTAAATACTGTTATTTGGCCTATACGTTTATTCGGCACTCAAGAGTATTTATAGCTTTCCCACTTTGGTGTCAAACTCTAGTCACATGACTACATTCAAGTAGCACTGCCCTCTGGTGGGTAACATCCCTCAGGGCTGCCCTATTGTGGGACTCCACGCAACTATATCTCTTATGGCTCTACTATAATTTCCTCTCGGGTAAATTGAAATTTGTCCCCAAATTTATATTAGTTTACAGCAGCCACCAGGTAGGTTAAAAGTTTACAGCAGTCACCAGGTAGGTTAAAAGTTTACAGCAAGTCACCAGGTAGGTTAAAAGTTTACAGCAGTCACCAGGTAGGTTAAACGTTTACAGCAGTCACCAGGTATGTTAAAAGTTTACAGCAGTCACTAGGTAGGTTAAACGTTTACAGCAGTCACCAGGTATGTTAAAAGTTTACAGCAGGCACTAGGTAGGTTAAACGTTTACAGCAGTCACCAGGTAAGTTAAAAGTTTACAGCAGTCACCAGGTATGTTAAAAGTTTACAGCAGTCACCAGGTAGGTTAAACGTTTACAGCAGTCACCAGGTAGGTTAAAAGCAACCTCTCGTCACCTAGCTTAGAAACATTTCATCCTTGAATGAGCAATTGTAATAAAAAAACACTGTCCCGTCACTGTACATTATACATTGTCATAGGAACAGTGTCATACATACACAGGCTTTGCCTACATACATAGAATGTCACAATTCACAGGTAGTGTGCAGGTATGTTGTTTTAACACTGGGTGCCGACCCTTTACATCTATGTATCTTCCCACATTGTATACAACATCAGTATCACATTACACCTCATCACTGTTCACTAAACACATACCCTGTACAAAGATCCATGCACAGATCTGTTGACACTCGGATAGCTAATAGTTCTACACAGTGTTCTCTGCTCTCCACATTGTCTTGTCTAAACTGTCTGCTTTAGACCCTTCTTGGCTCTACCAGCCACTGTGTACTTGACAAAGTTGTCTCTTTACATGTCCCTGGGGAAAACACTTTCATCGACACATTCTTGTTTCTTTACGTTCCACCATTTGACCTTATACCACATCTGTCCACGGTATCGTTCCTGTTCCTCTTTCTCATTGTTCTTATTCTCAGTTAGTTCGTGTGACTTATGACTCTCATTGTACGCCTTAAGCCTGTTCGCATGTACTAGTGTCTTATGTAATGCACGAGTCTGCATTTCGCAAACTATAAGTATGATTGTCACCACATTCAACAATATAGTATGGTCCCTTCCATTTTCTCTGTAATTTTGACGACATGCCTTTCTGCACATGTGGTATGTATACAGATTGACCTACTTGAAAGTTTGGGTCCTTCGCTTTCACATCATGTGCCTCTTTGTTTCGCTCAATCGTATGATTTATATTTTCAGTTGCAAGGGTTCTTGCCAAAAAGAAGATTTTCTATCGTTTGTTTTAAATGTTGTTCATAAGTCTTAGGTAAGTGTTCTGGTGGTACCATCACTGTGTCTATCGCCCTGATCAGATATCTGTCAATTCTATTTTTAAACATATTTACACTACTGGCATTACCACAATCATTTGGCAGTTTGTTCCATTCATTTATCACCCTCTGTGAGAAAGAGTACTTTCTCATGTCCAACCTACACTGCTCCTTAACTAATGCTGCTTTGTGTCCTCTTTTTCTACTGCCTTCTTTAAGTTTGAAGAACATATTCCTATCAACATCCTCATAACTGTTCACTATTTTAAACATTTCTATTTGGTCTCCTCTTAGCCTCCTGGTCTCTAGTGTTGTCAAACCACATTGTAATAAGCGGTTTTCGTAACTAAGGTCTCAATTCTTGAATCATTTTAGTTGCTCTTCGTTGTATTCTTTCTAGCTTGTATATGTCCTTCTTACGATATGGCCTCCATTCTTGTATACAGTATTCCAAATGTGGTCTAACTATCGCTTTGTACAGGGGTACAATTAGCTGTTTCTCCTTATACGTGATAGTTCTTCTAATTAGCCCTAGAATTTGATTTCCTTTCGAAGCAGCAATCCCACATTGCTCTGAAACTTTCATGTCAGCACTAAATGTTACTTCTAAGTCCTTTTCTTGTGTGGTTCTACCTAGTACAGAATCCCCTATTTTATATTCTTCGTCCATGTTTCTATGTCCTATGTGTATGCAATTACACTTCCCAAAATTGAGTAACATTTGCCATTTTTCTTACCATTTAACTAGTTTATCTAGATCATCCTGTAAACTTTGTTTATTTGTATCATTAGTAACCTTTCTGAATACTTTTGTGTCATCTGCAAATTTAAGTACTTTGCTAGATATGTCATCTTCCAAATAATACAGTCGCGCCTCGTTATTACGCGCCCCGTTACTACGCGGATTTGGATATAACGCGGTCAGTCGTGGACCCCGAATTTCACCCGCCAGGGGAAAATGTCAAATGGGCCTGCTTAAACCTACTTAGAATGGCTTTGACAATTCTCAAGAAACATTAGGTGAACAATGTCAATGAACGAGTATCAACGTGTTGTTTGTTTTGGCTTTTGCGCTGCCGCCGACATCAATCGCTATCGCTGGCTTCGCTTCGATGGTTTGTAAATTGCAATCGAGATTTACAAATACGCCTCGCGTAAGAATCAGATCAAACGTTTTAAATGCATTTAATATGCAGTACCAACATAACACTTGGGTGAAATGACATGTTTCCATTACATCGTAAATTTAATTGTTTTTGCGACGCGAAACCAACATGCCAAATTCCTAACCCAAGGCTCTACAGGTGCGCGAAAATACGAATTCGTCATCCGCATATGAAACGATGAATCGATGTTAAGTGGTGCGTAATAAATTTATGCTTCGGTCGAGATCGGTTGAAAGACGAAGTGAAACAATTATTAATTCTACCTATTGTCGTTTTCTGTGTTTTATCAGCTTACATACTACGTTTGTCAAATCATATACGTTTTCGGCTGCTCAGGTCCAGGTTATTATTTTCGATTCGTAGGCCTATTGGTCCAGTACATCATCATCGTAGTAGATCTATTCCATAACAGAAAACGTACATGTGTTTTATTCAATTCAAGAGTCAACAAGGTGTGACATTTAAAAATAGTACACGTTGATGCTAGTATACTCGTTTAATAAGTTCCATAAACTGCATATTGCCGTATAAGACAATGCTGCAAGCACACAGGGCTTCGACAGCGTTCTTGGGCTTGATGCAGCGGGCGGCGATCGCTGTTGTTTAGTAGCTCCCTGGTGGCAGATATGGGAACACCTAACGCGCCTCGCTTACAGCGCGGTCCGAAGTCGTGGACCCAGACTACCGCGTTATAACGAGGCTCGACTGTACTGATCCCTGTGGAACCCCACTCAAAACAGATTTCCAGTTTGAAATCTCACCATCTACTATTACTCTGTCTTCTGTGAATAAGCCACTTTTCTATCCAGTTGATTACATCATTACCTATACCATGGGCATTTAGTTTAAGTAACAGTCTTTGATGTGGCACTTTATCGAAAGCTTTCTGAAAATCTAAGTAGACAACATCCTCTGGTGACCTGTCATCACTTTGTAATTTCTTCAACAAAACATAAGAGATTGGTTAGACATGACCTTGACCTTACCCATGTTGAGATATATTTAGTAATTTATGCTTTACAAGGAATTCCACCATGTGGTCTCTAATTAATGTTTCGAGTAATTTGCATACAACTGATGTTAAACTCACTGGTCTGTAATTTTCTGGCTTGTTCCTCAATCCCTTCTTAAATAGCAGCGTAAAGTTCGCTTCTTTCCATTCTGAAGGAACTATTCCTTCTAGTGACAAGGTAAACACTTTTGCAAGTGGTGTACTAATTTGCTCAACAATTTCTTTAAGCAGGTTTGGTGGCATCCCATCAACTCCAGGTGATTTATTATCTTTCATCTTCTTAATTTTCTTTGCTATCATTTCAGGAGTTACAAATAACTGCCCTAAATGTTCTGATTTATCGGCCTCAAATTTAGTAACTGGAATTGGAAGTGAGCTGATATCTTCTGTGGTAAAAACTGAGCTGAAATACTCATTCAGGACCTCTGCCATTTGAAACCCGTCTGAAATTATGTTTCCCCTGTTGTTTTTCAGTGGTCCGACCTTATCTCAAACTTTCTGTTTGTTCCTTACATAAGCATATAAACTCTTGCTGTCATTTTTTATATTACCTGCCAATTTTTTTTGGAAGGTTCTTTTGGATTTTCTCCTAACCATTAGATAGCATGTCAGTGCTAACTCAGCATCTACTATATCTTTATTTGATTCTGTGATACCTATTACATGAGGGTCAGTATCTGCTACCATAATGTCTAACTGGGAACTCTCTTTTTATTTACTAGGCTCCTGGCTTTTAAGCATACACATTTAAGTTCATTGTCTGAAATTATTGGTGAACATTTCTTTGTATGTGTATTTGTAGTAGTACTCCTTGTTTTCTCTGTCAGTTCCCCTTGCGCATCTAGTTTAAATAATTCATGGTACCTGTGCCCTCATCGACAACCCTGACAAACTCACACCCAAGAACTGCAGCACCCTTCCCTGTCAGATGAAGTCCATCTCTCATGAAAAAGTCATCTCTTCCCACAAAGTTTAACCACATGTCTACAAAGCCTACTCCCTCCTCCATACATACCTTCTGTACTTGTGTGTTGATCGCCATCCTCCTACAGTTCCTATACTCCTCAACCCTGCCTCCCATTACTGGTAGTATCCCCGACAATACAATCTGTCCAATTCGTGCCTCTAAGTATCTTGACCAACCTCCTGTACTTACCAATGATGGCCGATGTACCCTCCTTCTCGGCACTGTTCGTTCCCACATGCACGAGAACAGCACCTCCCGTGACCTGTCCTGCCTTCTCTGCTACATCCTCTATTTTTGTCCCTGGTAGGCATACAGTTATGTCATCTCCTCTGTTTACAATTTTATCCACTTTCTTAATGATGGAATCCCCCATGAATATCCAGGCTTTCCTCGCCTTCCCCTGTGATACTACGTCAGCAAAGCTCCTTTCCTGCCGCAGACTATGCCCCTTTCTCTTCTATCATTAACCTCTACTGTCGTACCACCTGGCAATCCCTCTCCACTCACCCGTTTACCTTTCTTTTGTTGCATACTCTGCCTCCTGTCATCTTTCTACTTCTGATTCACAGTCTTCTCCTTTTCTCTGCTCTTGTTATTCTCGACCATCTTACCACCTGACAGTCCCTCTCCACTCACCCGGCTTCAAAACCCTTTAACAATATTTCATCGCCTTTCAACTTTTACTTAGAAGCTTTGTTTTGAGATAGCCTATATATTTATTGCAAATCTATCTTCAGAGTTGACTGACGTTCAGGATGACTACAATCCCTTTTCAAGTGACAGTGAACCAGATATTGTAAGTGTTGAATGCCAAATCTAATTAATAAGCTTAACACAATGGCCATACTGCACTTAATACAATGGCCAGACTGCACTTAATACAATGGCCATGCTGCACTTAATACAATGGCCATACTGCACTTAATACAATGGCCAGACTGCACTTAATACAATGGCCAGACTGCACTTAATACAATGGCCATACTACACTTAATACAATGGCCATGCTGCACTTAATACAATGGCCAGACTGCACTTAATACAATGGCCAGACTGCACTTAATACAATGGCCATACTGCACTTAACGCAATGGCCATGCTGCATTTAATACAATGGCCAGACTTCACTTAATACAATGGCCAGACTGCACTTAATACAATGGCCATGCTGCACTTAATATAATGGCCATACTGCACTTGATACAATGGCCATATGGCATTTAATACAATGGCCATACACTTAATATAATGGCCATAGTACATTGCCTTTACAGAAGACATTTGCACCAAAGAAATTGTTGCTGCATCGCTGTCACTTGATGGTAAGTTAGATGAATTCAGCTTCAATTAATTTGAGTAATAGTAACAAGTACATTTATATTGTGTTGTAAATCTGGACAGAGTCTCTTCAGATATATATATATATTAATTGAAACTAAGGTACGCTGTACTGTTTAAACACATTATCAACATAGATTTTTGTTAATGTTGGACTCTCGATAAGCCACAGATTTCCTTGTCCACTTGCCACGTGGGTTTTGTTCTGGATGGCAATCTTGTTAAACATGGCTACATTCCTAGGGTTTTATAGCTTTCAAAACACGAAATAAAAATGACAGACCTTTGTAAATACAGTAAGTCAGTCCTATTAAACTACATCACAAATGAAAACTGTATTACAAATATGTCTTAGATTCACTGCCATTTGCAATTCCTAATACACTGTATGTGTAAATGTAGAGCAGTGAAGTGTGAGTTGGTTGTCTTATTTAAACAAACTGTTGCACATGACATGGAACTTTACGCTGCCTTTAACAATTTTTTTAAATCACAAAAATTTCCGATAGAAACAGCATTGTGTTCATTATTCTGCCAGGTCCTAATGTAAGTTTGTGTTCATTATTCTGCCAGGTCCTAATGTAAGTTTGTGTTCATTATTCTGCCAGGTCCTAATGTAAGTTTGTGTTCATTATTCTGCCAGGTCCTAATGTAAGTTTGTGTTCATTATTCTGCCAGGTCCTAATGTAAGTTTGTAATATCACTAGAAATGAACCAATTGACACAATAAACAAAATAGACAAAGCCTAATCCATCTATTAATTTTATGTTTATCGATTCTGATATTCGTATGCCTTTATTTCAGTGTTCTTGCAGGTTTGAATCCTGTTGGTGTGCACTAACACATGTTTGTGTGTCTTAATATTCCCAAGCCTTTATTGGAGTAGTGATGCAGGTTCTAATCATGTTAGTGTTTTAAGTTTGTGTCTTAACATTCCTAAGCCTTTATTGGAGTACTGATGGAGGTTCTAATCATGTTAGTGTTTTAAGTTTGTGTCTTAATATTCCTAAGCCTTTATTGGAGTGTTGTACTTGTTCAATTATTGTTCGTTTTCTGGAACACATGTTTTTGTTTTCTAATATTTGTAATCCTTTACTGAAGTGTTGTGGCAGGTTCAATTCCTGTTGGTGTTCTGAATAACACACCTGGCTGGGCACACGTTTACTACAGTGCAACACTTAAAAATATGTAGACTGAATCATTCTTTATCTGACATGAACCCTCCAAATTTATATCTATGTATTTTCCATGGTACTCCTCTGCACGCATGCACGAGCGCACGCACGCACGCACGCACACCTCAGAGCCATAGAGCAACACACTATTCACATTGGTATTGAACATTGGGTCTTATTTCTTATTGATACGGATGTTGAATTCTGCCCTGTATTTAAGGTGATGAATGCATGCCTGGCCTTTCCAATATTAGGTATTTTACATTTGACCTCTTTATCTGTTCCTCCTTTGTCTGTCACCCCATATAACTCCTTTGTCTGTCACCCCATATAACTCCTGTGTCTGTCACCCCATATAACTCCTTTGTCTGTCACCCCATATAACTCCCTTGTCTGTCACCCCATATAACTCCTTTGTCTGTCACCCCATATAACTCCTTAGTCTACAGTGTTAAGAGCTTTCTCAAAATCCATGAAATTGACAGAGGTGGCTGCCACCCGTGGCAATATGGTCAGTGCATTGTTTGTCTTTTTGAAAACAATATACATACATGCACGCACCAACGCATGCAGGCATATGCATAGTACATACATACATTAACACTTTGTTTTATAGGTATTTGCCAAATACAATAATGAAGAAAAAGCAGCACGTCGTGCACTGCCCATAAGAGTTGAACCTTATAGCAACACTCTAAGATGGGCGCGCGCACGCACACGCACGCACGCACACACACACGCACGCACGCAAACACAGACATGCTCGCACGCACACCTACTCACTCACCCACACACACCCACCCTCTCACCCACACAACCACTCACTCACCCACACAACCACTCACTCACCCACACATCCACTCACTCACCCACACAACCACTCACTCACCCACACAACCACTCACTCACCCACACAACCACTCACTCACCCACACATCCACTCACTCACCCACCCTCTCACTCACCCACCCACCCACCCACCCACCCACCCACCCACTCCAAACCCACCCACCCACCCACCCTTTCACCCACCCACTCAACAGCCAGCCTGATGAAAGCCGGCTTTTTAGCCTGCCAAACCATCAACCATCCAAACCCAAAGTCAGACGAACGTAGACAAATGGACTGTTAAATTACCACTGCTCCATGATCGTTGTTGCGTGGGATCACACATTCAACCAACTGCTGCGGGCTGGTCTCTCATTACAGTGGGTATTTGTGTTGTTGTTGTCTTTGTAGCGTGGTATCCAGTCCGCAGGACAGCTCAACGCGCTTCACATTTCACCCCTGAATGCACTTGTTCAAACCAATGCGCTTCACACTTCACCCCCGGACACACTTATTCATTCCAAAACCAATGCGCTTCACACTTCACCCCCGGACACACTTGTTCATTCCAAAACCAATACGCTTCACACTTCACCCCCGGACACACTTGTTCATTCCAAAACCAATGCGCTTCACACTTCACCCCCGGACACACTTGTTCATTCCAACACCAACACTGTTTCTCTGACATTCTGCCATTACTTCACGAACCTATGGGTTCACGTGTATCCATCACTGTATCTTGTCAGGCACTCATTTATTATGGTTCACGTGTATCCATCACTGTATCTTGCCAGGCACTCATTTATTATGGTTCACGTGTATCCATCACTGTATCTTGTCAGGCACTCATTTATTATGGTTCACGTGTATCCATCACTGTATCTTGTCAGGCACTCATTTATTATGGTTCACGTGTATCCATCACTGTATCTTGCCAGGCACTCATTTATTATGGTTCACGTGTATCCATCACTGTATCTTGTCAGGCACTCATTTATTATGGTTCACGTGTATCCATCACTGTATCTTGTCAGGCACTCATTTATTATGGTTCACGTGTATCCATCACTGTATCTTGTCAGGCACTCATTTATTATGGTTCACGTGTATTCATCACTGTATCTTGTCAGGCACTCATTTATTATGGTTCACGTGTATCCATCACTGTATCTTGTCAGGCCATCATTTATTATGGTTCATGTGTATCCATCACTGTATCTTGTCAAACACTCATTTATTATGGTTCACGTGTATCCATCACTGTATCTTGTCAGGCACTCATTTATTATGGTTCACGTGTATTCATCACTGTATCTTGTCAGGCACTCATTTATTATGGTTCACGTGTATCCATCACTGTATCTTGTCAGGCCATCATTTATTATGGTTCATGTGTATCCATCACTGTATCTTGTCAAACACTCATTTATTATGGTTCACGTGTATCCATCACTGTATCTTGTCAGGCACTCATTTATTATGGTTCACGTGTATTCATCACTGTATCTTGTCAGGCACTCATTTATTATGGTTCACGTGTATCCATCACTGTATCTTGTCAGGCCATCATTTATTATGGTTCATGTGTATCCATCACTGTATCTTGTCAAACACTCATTTATTATGGTTCACGTGTATCCATCACTGTATCTTGTCAGGCACTCATTTATTATGGTTCACGTGTATTCATCACTGTATCTTGTCAGGCACTCATTTATTATGGTTCATGTGTATCCCTCACTGTATCTTGTCAGGCACTCATTTATTATGGTTCACGTGTATCCATCACTGTATCTTGTCAGGCACTCATTTATGCAGCTGGGTGAACTGAGACAATGTGCAGTGAACGAAATTGCCCCAGCTTCGAAACAGTTCTCTAGACTGTTCGATGTCGTAACTATTACACTCCGGCTAGATGCTTGCCTGGTGTATTTATAAACACTCAATAGTGAGTTCTGTAGACTGTCTAAAGTCTAACTACTACACTCTGGCTAGTTACTTGCCTGGTGTATTTATAAACACTCAATAGTGAGTTCTGTAGACTGTCTGATGTCCTAACTACTACACTCTGGCTAGTTACTTGCCTGGTGTATTTATAAACACTCAATAGTGAGTTCTGTAGACTGTCTGGTGTCCTAACTACTACACTCTGGCTAGTTACTTGCCTGGTGTATTTATAAACACTCAATACCGAGTCTTTTGTTACATATAATAGCAGGTATCAGGGAGCTGATGTACCTGCCATGTGTTTACAAACATTGAACAGCTGATGTCACGGATGGTCACACACCAGTGTACTGGATGGTGCCACAGGCAGGTGACAGATTCACCCCAGCAGTTGAATGTACTTGTCTCTAAAGTGTCACATCATTTAAGTGAACATCACTGTCATTTCTTCGGTCTGTAGTTACACATAAGCATAGATGTCTTCTGGATGATGTGTATGTCTGTTTACAAATAAACAACAGGTGACTGGTGTATTAGCCTACTTCGTGGTCACAGATGAACGCACACCAAATAGCACACAGAAATATGGCACGCAGGTGTTCAGCTGCCTTGGAAATGTAGTGTTAGTCACTTGTACAGAAGGATGTTCTTGTCATCTGTCATATCATATTATACAACCAGTCATTTTTGTACAGCAGGATGTTCTTGTCGTCTGAGATTGTAGCACCAGTGTTCATAAACGATAATTTTTTTGAAAAAGCTATGGCAATACGCTGTGGTAACATAAAGATTGTAGCGCCAGTGTTCATAAATTATCAAATTCTGTGAAAAAGCTACGGCAATACGCTGTGGTAACATGAAGATTGTAGCACCAGTGTTCATAAAGGATCAAATTCTGTGAAAAAGCTACGGCAATACGCTTGTAGCGCCAGTGTTCATAAATATATGTGCCCTTTCAATGTCAGTGGTGCAATTCTGTCCAGCAAGAGGCACGAGACAGCTGGGAATTGTAGACTTCTCTACATGTGCCTACTTCGTTGACTCCTGTTGTTCAAACAGCGGGTATTTGTTGAGGACGTCTTCCCACATTCTCTTTCCATTTGACAAATCACTGACAATCTTTGGCAGCCGAGTGATCTAAACAACACAAAGACACATCACACAACATGCAACATTTGATACACAACATTCATCAGTTTTAACTCATCCCATGTGCTCTGTGAGAACACAAAGTGCCTCCCAGATTATCCCTGGTTATACTCTGGGCTAAGGCAGAATGAGTCCATGTACAGTTTGTATGTTTCACATATTTATGGCTTTTTACTTTAATCCAAATGGAAACATTTTCTTTGGTTGAATTTGATTGATGAATTGGAGGTGTTTATATCATTCCAAAAAGATACACAATAACATAAAACAGCTCAAACAAGTCTTTCATAAAAATTACTAAATATAACTGTGTGTATCTTATGTGAAACACGCATGAAATATATACAGCATGTCTACCGGTGGTAAACCATACCAGTACACTGATTAATTGGTTGTAACAATTACAAAAACTGTATCATTAGCATTTACTCAGTTAACAGCAGCTAACTGGTTTCACATACAAGTTTTTAATTAAAATGTGGCAGGTCGTTCTCTCTAAATATCTGCAGCATACCTCCGCCCGTATCCGTTTCATTGAGTTGCTCTCCCTCAATGTGGCTTACTGCGGTGCTTTCAAACTGGATCGCAATCTGGTCAGTGCTAGCGTAGTGCCGACCAGTAGAACCGCTGCTGGCGCCACCTTGTGTGATACATCATGCTGCGTCAGTGACATCACTGGGGGCAAAGGTCAATGTAATTATGTCATGTCAAAGTTATTGCTGAAGTGTAACAAGTTTCACTCTAATTACTCCACCACATGTGCAGTGAACACAAGTCTGTCTGGGTAACCTCCATTGTGTGCATCACATTGGTAATTACAGAAATGTGTATTGGAGAAGCTGTTTAACCAGTGGGATTGTACAAACAGTATATGTTTTATCTATCAACAGAGACACTGTGTAAATATCATAGTTATGTTAAGCTCAAAGGTAAACTTCTTTGCTTAAACAGATGCTCAATACAATGTATGTATCAACAGTAAATATATATGTAGTGTAGTGGATGGCTGGTGGTCATTATGGTCAGAGGTGGTCAATACAGAGAGGTGGTCAATACAGACACTAATTTGTGTCTGTCATACTTTTTTATACAGAGACAGGCTAAAATTACATTTTTTTATTCTTTATTTCAAAATGAAAATAAAGTAGGGGTTAAGAAAGGTCAGTTGTTTCATTAAGAGAAGAAAGCTGGTTAAGTGCGGCCATTGGAACAAGAAGACCAGAGAGTCTGGTACTTAGCTGGTTAAGTACGGCCATTGGAACAAGAAGACCAGAGTCTGGTACTTCGATGGCTAAGTACGGCCATTGGAACAAGAAGACCAGAGTCAGGTACTTTGCTGGCTAAGTCTGGCCATTGGAACAAGAAGACCAGAGAGTCTGGTACTTAGCTGGTTAAGTACGGCCATTGGAACAAGAAGACCAGAGTCTGGTACTTAGCTGGCTAAGTACGGCCATTGGAACAAGAAGACCAGAGAGTCTGGTACTTAGCTGGCTAAGTACGGCCATTGGAACAAGAAGACCAGAGAGTCTGGTACTTAGCTGGCTAAGTGCGGCCATTGGAACAAGAAGACCAGAGTCTGGTACTTAGCTGGCTAAGTACGGCCATTGGAACAAGAAGACCAGAGAGTCTGCTACTTAGCTGGCTAAGTACGGCCATTGGAACAAGAAGACCAGAGAGTCTGGTACTTAGCTGGCTAAGTGCGGCCATTGGAACAAGAAGACCAGAGAGTCTGGTACTTAGCTGGCTAAGTGCGGCCATTGGAACAAGAAGACCAGAGAGTCTGGTACTTAGCTGGCTAAGTACGGCCATTGGAACAAGAAGACCAGAGTCTGGTACTTAGCTGGCTAAGTACGGCCATTGGAACAAGAAGACCAGAGAGTCTGGTACTTAGCTGGCTAAGTACGGCCATTGGAACAAGAAGACCAGAGAGTCTGGTACTTAGCTGGCTAAGTCCGGCCATTGGAACAAGAAGACCAGAGAGTCTGGTACTTAGCTGGCTAAGTACGGCCATTGGAACAAGAAGACCAGAGAGTCTGGTACTTAGCTGGCTAAGTACGGCCATTGGAACAAGAAGACCAGAGAGTCTGGTACTTAGCTGGCTAAGTACGGCCATTGGAACAAGAAGACCAGAGAGTCTGGTACTTAGCTGGCTAAGTACGGCCATTGGAACAAGAAGACCAGAGAGTCTGGTACTTAGCTGGCTAAGTGCGGCCATTGGAACAAGAAGACCAGAGTCTGGTACTTAGCTGGCTAAGTACGGCCATTGGAACAAGAAGACCAGAGAGTCTGGTACTTAGCTGGCTAAGTACGGCCATTGGAACAAGAAGACCAGAGAGTCTGGTACTTAGCTGGCTAAGTCCGGCCATTGGAACAAGAAGACCAGAGTCTGGTACTTAGCTGGCTAAGTACGGCCATTGGAACAAGAAGACCAGAGAGTCTGGTACTTAGCTGGCTAAGTACGGCCATTGGAACAAGAAGACCAGAGAGTCTGGTACTTAGCTGGCTAAGTACGGCCATTGGAACAAGAAGACCAGAGAGTCTGGTACTTAGCTGGCTAAGTACGGCCATTGGAACAAGAAGACCAGAGAGTCTGGTACTTAGCTGGCTAAGTGCGGCCATTGGAACAAGAAGACCAGAGTCTGGTACTTAGCTGGCTAAGTACGGCCATTGGAACAAGAAGACCAGAGAGTCTGGTACTTAGCTGGCTAAGTGCGGCCATTGGAACAAGAAGACCAGAGAGTCTGGTACTTAGCTGGCTAAGTGCGGCCATTGGAACAAGAAGACCAGAGAGTCTGGTACTTAGCTGGCTAAGTACGGCCATTGGAACAAGAAGACCAGAGAGTCTGGTACTTAGCTGGCTAAGTGCGGCCATTGGAACAAGAAGACCAGAGGTAGAAAAAAATTAGATGGATTGACAACATCGAGCATAGGAGATGGTGGACTTGAAGTGGATAGAGAGATTGACAACATCGAGTATAGGAGATGGTGGACTTGAAGTGGATAGAGAGATTGACAACATCAAGTATAGGAGATATGGTGGACTTGAAGTGGATCGAGAGATTGCGATGAGACACCAATGCTGTAATTGAGGCTATGTCTACACAAGAAGAACAACTTTCTAGCAGTACATAATTAACAACAATTACAGTTAATACTTACAGATCTGTTTCACAAATGATGTAAACTCAGGGTTGTTGCTGAGCGGCAGGATGGAACATTTGTACGGGGCAATTACTGGCGGCAGGGCAAGGTGCTGCAGACAGACAGAAACATTGTATTGCTCAGCAATTCGTGGATAACAACCCGCTTAGTGATAATTGTTCTTATAAAACAGCTACAATAGTTTATTTCAGCAAGCAGGGCTGACAAATTTTTCTAGTAAACTGGCCCTCAGGAGACCAGTAACATGTGAAATCATGTGTAGATTATATTTCATAAACATTTGTACATCACAAAGTATGCAGTCTTGTAAAATATTTGCCCCACTTTGTTGGTTATTTCCCTCCATGTAAAAGGGGTATACTGTTCAATGCCAGTTAATCAAATAACACCAGCAAATCCAATCAAATCAGTCGTCTTAAACTAATAAAGGTACAGAAAGAGAACAAGTTGTACATCTACAGATGGGTTTGTCAACCTGTCAAAGTTTAAAACAGAATTTACCTTTTAGTGGCTAGGTTAAACTGTGACATGCACATTGTATTCTCGGGGGTACAAGGGTCATTCAAATAATGTACATAAAGTGATAGGCATATTTCTTCATTTGTTTAATTTTAAAAACACCTCTACTTACTAAATGTTACATACACTCAATTTAGCATATGGCATCCACTGGCCTAGGAAAGTCTTCCTCCAAGGCACAGAGACAGACAGAGAAAGAACTGGACTGACAACATCAAAGACAGGACTTGACTTCCTTGAGACACAAGTGGCAGCAAGGGACTGACAAAGGTGGAGACAGATTGTCAGATCATCAGTGGGGTGCCCCAACGACCACCCACAGTTATGGGATAGGTCACGGTGAAGATTTCATTTTCATTCAAATATATTTAAACTAATAAAATGTGTTATTTCTTATATGCGAAACAATCAATCAGATGGACTCAGAATCTCCCAGTGTGTTTCAAATGAAACTTGCACAAAATGTCTTGTACTAGAGGTAAGTTTTATTTGGAGAATATCTGACGTGACACTCACTGCGTGCTGTTCCTCACCCTCTCGCATCCAGAAGTTGTGTTCAAAGAGGGCGTACATGATCCGGCCAACTCCAAACAATGGCTCCACAACCGATGGAACAATTTCTTCAACTACAAAGATATGATCCCTCTCAATAGTCATTCACTGCTTTATGATTTGAACCAAACTCCCCACCAGTGGCGCCACATAGTGAATGTAATGTAAATCATGATTTTACCACTGCCACAACTTACATATGATGTGCAGAATCTGCACATCATCATTTCATTTGGTAAACTCCTGTTTTTAAAAAATCTCTCAATTTCAGTTGTGGATAGTGCTTGCTTGTGGGAAGGAAAAAAATAATGTTCGTTTTGTTTGGAACTATGCTACTTATACTCAAGTTCCATTTTGAATTGATAATCAAGTTGTGGCAGTGGTGATATGCTGAGTGGCGCCACTGTCTGGGAGTTTGGATTTGAGCCTTAACTTCCATTGCATCCATTTTGAAAATTCACTGTTGTGACAGTTATCAGTTATTGGCCAGGTGCCTGGGAGAGGTCGGTACTAACCGTGTACTTTCTTCATGTATCTCTTGACAGGAACCATGTCTGACTTGAGGGTCACCTCCCTCTCTCTTTGTGTATCTCTTGACAGGAACCATGTCTGACTTGAGGGTCACCTCCCTCTCTCTTTGTGTATCTCTTGACAGGAACCATGTCTGACTTGAGGGCCACCTCCCTCTCTCTTTGTGTATCTCTTGACAGGAACCATGTCTGACTTGAGGGTCACCTCCCTCTCTCTTTGTGTATCTCTTGACAGGAACCATGTCTGACTTGAGGGTCACCTCCCTCTCTCTTTGTGTATCTCTTGACAGGAACCATGTCTGACTTGAGGGTCACCTCCCTCTCTCTCTTTGTGTATCTCTTGACAGGAACCATGTCTGATTTGAGGGCCACCTCCCTCTCTCTTTGTGTATCTCTTGACAGGAACCATGTCTGACTTGAGGGCCACCTCCCTCTCTCTTTGTGTATCTCTTGACAGGAACCATGTCTGACTGGAGGGTGACCTCCCTCTCTCTTTGTGTATCTCTTGACAGGAACCATGTCTGACTTGAGGGTGGCCTCCCTTTCTCTTTGTGTATCTCTTGACAGGAACCATGTCTGACTTGAGGGTGACCTCCCTCTCTCTTTGTGTATCTCGTGACAGGAACCATGTCTGACTTGAGGGTCACCTCCCTCTCTCTTTGTGTATCTCTTGACAGGAACCATGTCTGAGTTGAGGGTCACCTCCCTCTATCTGTGTATCTCTTGACAGGAACCATGTCTGACTTGAGGATGACCTCCCTCTCTCTTTGTGTATCTCGTGACAGGAACCATGTCTGACTTGAGGGCCACCTCCCTCTCTCTTTGTGTATCTCTTGACAGGAACCATGTCTGACTTGAGGGTGACCTCCCTCTCTCTTTGTGTGTCTCTTGACAGGAACCATGTCTGACTTGAGGGTCACCTCCCTCTCTCTTTGTGTGTCTCTTGACAGGAACCATGTCTGACTTGAGGGTGACCTCCCTCTCTCTTTGTGTATCTCTTGACAGGAACCATGTCTGACTTGAGGGTCACCTCCCTCTCTCTTTGTGTATCTCGTGACAGGAACCATGTCTGACTTGAGGGTCACCTCCCTCTCTCCCACTTTCAACTTGTACTCCCTGAAGGAAACGAGACGAAACTGAGAACAAGGCACAACACATCAACGTCCATATTTCCTTTCCTGTCTTTTTCCTAGCCTCAGTGTTCTCTATCTGATGTCTTTCTGCCGACTCTCCATCATTTCTTTGTCTTCTTTTACTATTCATGCATGAGCATATAATCTTCAAATTTCTGTTCTTTTTCCTGGCCCATACAACAAGGCTAGTTATCAATAATTAATTAACAACAGATAAACAAAATGGTCCAATTAAAATTTCTACTAAGAGTAAACCAAAATATTACATAATTATCACACCAAGGATAGTTATCAATAATTAATTAACAATAGATAAACAAAATGGTTCAGTAAGTAAGAGTAAACCAAAATATTACATAATTATCACACCAATTTATATAAGACAATCTGGTGTGATATTGTGATAACATGTATAATATAATATTGTTTTAGTAAGGTTTTCAACATGTTATAAATTACAGTAATTTGGCTAATATTAATGTGTCAAATTAGATTGACCCATGAACTAACCCATCTTCCTTCATTGCAGTTTCGGGAGAATTCAGTGAACCCTCGTCCATCTTGGAGAGATTCCATGATCGCCTTAGCATCTTTCTTGAATTCTTTTCCCAGAAGGCCTTTATTGGGTACAGCCTCCACAACTTCCTTTTCTACATTGGCAAGGTCAAGGTCACCACTGGAATAATAACTGATCCCTCTCGGATGGCATTTCCTTCAAAGGCTGAATTTCATTGACAGAAAATTTGGAATGTTGGCTATCCATTTTGAGCAAATTGTTCTTCATGACAAGACTTAGTCAGCTTTAACAAAATTACACAATTTACACTGTATGAATACTGAAGAGAATAGTGACCATGTACTGAAGCATCTGTCTTAGTGACTTAACAAACTCTCACCAGAAATCAAACAAACGTGGAAAACTATGGTTCAACAAAAAGGGTATTGGCTCCGGTACTTTCTTCTCTGCCACCAGGCGGATTCCAGTTGACTTTGTGTGTTGAGAGAGATTGTAGCACGATCTGTCTGCACATCCGACACAATCAGTTTTTACCACAGAAGATATCAGCGCACTTCCAGTTCCATTTACTAAATTTGAGGGCAGTAAATCAGAACATTTAGGGCAGTTATTTGTAACTCCTGAAATGATAGCAAAGAAAATTAAGACGATGAAAGATAATAAATCACCAGGAGTTGATGGGATACCACCAAAACTGCTTAAGGAAATTGTTGAGCAAATTAGTACACCACTTGCAATTTTTTTTAACTTGTCACTAGGAGAAGGAATAGTTCCTTCAGAATGGAAAGAAGCAAACATTACGCCGCTATTTAAGAAGGGATCGAGGAACAAGCCAGAAAATTACAGACCAGTGAGTTTAACATCAGTTGTATGTAAATTACTCTAAACATTAATTAGAGACCACATGGTGGAATTCCTTGTAAAACATAAATTAATAAATACATCTCAACATGGGTTCCTAAAAGCAAAGTCATGTCTAACCAATCTCATATTTTTTGGAAGAAATTACAAAGTGGGTAGATGACGGGTCACCAGTGGATGTTGTCCACATAGATTTTCAGAAAGCTTTCGATAAAGAAAGGTTACTAATGTTACAGATAAACAAAGTTTACAGGATAATCTAGATAAATTAGTTAAATGATCAGAAAAATGGCAAATGTTATTCAATTTTGGGCAGTGTAAATGCATACACATAGGACATGGAAACATGGACGAAGAATATAAAATGGGGGATGCTGTACTAGGTAGAACCACACAAGAAAAGGATTTAGGAGTAACATTTAGTGCTGACATGAAAGTTTCAGAGCAATGTGGGATTGCTGCTTCAAAAGGAAATCAAATTCTAGGGCTAAATAGGCGAACTATCATGTATAAGGAGAAACAGCTAATTGTACCCCTGTACAAAGCAATAGTTAGACCACATTTGGAATATTGTATTCAGGCATGGAGGCCGTATTGTAAAAAGGACATAGACAAGTTAGAAAGAATACAACGAAGAGCAACTAAAATTATTCCAGAATTGAGAGACCTTAGTTACGAAAGCCGTTTATTACAATTTACAATGTGGTTTGACAACACTAGAGACTAAGAGGAGACCAAAGAGAAGTGTTTAAAATAGTGAACGGTTATGAGGATGTTGATAGGAATATGTTCTTCAAATTTAAAGAAGGCAGTAGAACCAGAGGACACAAAGCAGACTTAGCTAAGACATCAAAAATGTAAGTCAAGACTGATTATTAAAATGGCCAACAAATGAGATGTGTACAATTGGTGATAAAACTATTATAAAATACAAACATACAAGTTCTAAAATGTGTGTTTTCATTGACTTGAGCCATGTTTCGGTGGCAGAGTATTTTGAGGGCTTATGCTGATTCATTATTGTGCAAAATTCTCTATATTTATTATCATACAAAATTATGTAATTAATTTTTTATATTCATTATTACACCAAATTATACATATTTATTTCTATAGTAAAAAAATATATTTGGTCCTGCACAAAATTATCTACATTTATTATTACATCAAATTTGTCATTTTTATTACTGCACAAAATTACCCACATTAATTATTATAAAAAATTATGCATATTAATCATAATACAAACCGGAGGGTAATATGTTGTATATAAATAGAACTCAGGGGGTCTCTCTTACATAAGTTGCCTTTATTTCTGCGTCCCAGCAGTCACACGCGTAATGTGCCATCTCATTTGTCATGTGCTGACGGAATCACAACTTTGTCTTGTCGATGGCAATCTTCACGAAGTACACCAGCCAGATTTACAATGAGAACCTTCAAACCAGAAGACGGCAAATGTCACTCCAAGCACAAGAGGGAACTTTAACCCTAGCCTAGGTCGGAGTGACCAATGATAAACTTCCACTGTTTACATAAATTAGAGTTATTCATGAGGATGCTATAACATCGCTAATAATTATCACACAATTGTGATTGAGGTAACTTTTTGTTGGTATAAAGACTCTTTATCATAATAAAATGATAAAAACCACAGCACATAATCTTATCATGGGGATATTACTATTTGAATTTCATCAAAAAAAGAAAACAATTTAAATTTTCACCCTGCCACCAGGTAATTACTGAGTGGCTGTCTGTCCCTACGTCCATTTGGAAAAATGCAGCCAAACATACAAAACAAAACAAAAATGAATCAAATATGTTGACAACTTTTACGATTTTTTGCAACACCTGACTATGGGTGGAAATCGCGATGGCAACTTGCTGATATTTATCTAAAAATTTGCCAAAATATTGACGTAGAAACTTAAGTAATCTGGGAACATAAAAGTGAACTGATCGTCTCATGGTTTCTTTGTGTTCTCTTGTTATTTCTGTAAACTACTGCTGGAAGTTACCGAATATCTTGTCAAAATGTACATTTTCTTGTCTGATGAAAATTTCAAACACCTAACAACCAATGATCTGCTTTCTCTTACTGAATGAATGCGTGTGTTTAAATGTCAAACACCTGACAACCAATGATCTGCTTTCTCTTCCTGAATGAATGCGTGTGTTTAAATGTCAAACACCTGACAACCAATGATCTGCTTTCTCTTACTGAATGAATGCATGTGTTTAAATGTCAAACACCTGACAACCAATGATCTGCTTTCTCTTACTGAATGAATGCATGTGTTTAAATGTCAAACACCTGACAACCAATGATCTGCTTTCTCTTACTGAATGAATGCGTGTGTTTAAATGTCAAACACCTGACAACCAATGATCTGCTTTCTCTTCCTGAATGAATGCGTGTGTTTAAATGTCAAACACCTGACAACCAATGATCTGATTTCTCTTCCTGAATGAATGTATGTGTTTAAATGTCAAACACCTGACAACCAATGATCTGCTTTCTCTTACTGAATGAATGCGTGTATTTAAATGTCAAACACCTGACAACCAATGATCTGCTTTCTCTTCCTGAATGAATGCGTGTGTTTAAATGTCAAACACCTGACAACCAATGATCTGATTTCTCTTCCTGAATGAATATATGTGTTTAAATGTCAAACACCTGACAACCAATGATCTGCTTTCTCTTACTGAATGAATGCGTGTATTTAAATGTCAAACACCTGACAACCAATGATCTGCTTTCTCTTCCTGAATGAATGCGTGTGTTTAAATGTCAAACGCCTGACAACCAATGATCTGATTTCTCTTCCTGAATGAATGTATGTGTTTAAATGTCAAACACCTGACAACCAATGATCTGATTTCTCTTACTGAATGAATGCGTGTGTTTCAATGTAAGGAGCATAGTAAATAAGAAAAACGAATTAAACATTATGGTAGAAGATATTAACCCTCACATAATTGGTATAACCAAATTATGGGCCAACAAAGACATATCAGATGCTGAATTAGGACTGACAGGATACATAATGTTTAGGAAAGATCGAACACGAAGAAAAGGAGAGGGAATTATTTTATATATTAAAGAATCTATTCAGGCTCATGAAATAAAATTAGAAAGGGAAGCAAATTGCGATGAAGCTGTTTGGTGCAATAGTTACAGGAAATTCAACATTAACTATTGGATTAGTTTACCGAAGTCCAAACATAAACGAAGAGGATCACACAACATACAAAATGCTATAAAGGAAGTGAGTAAAGGGGAATGTATCATAATGGGAAATTTTATACACAAAACAAAGTGAGATACTAGTAATGGAAACGAAAATAGTTACTACAGAGTGATACTAAAGTCGGCCGGAACCCATTTCGCACTAGAAGCACGTGTTGAATTCGGCCCAGTGGTCACACCTAGGGTTAATAATGATTGGATTTGATGCAGCCTGTTGTAACAACATAGTTTTATTTTGTATATGTTTTGAGCGACAAGACTTGTTGGCAAGTGACAAACTGGCAAGTCAAGTCTCAAGTCAATGACCTCCAAGTCCATGTCAAGTCATCTCTCTGAATTCCAAGTCAACTCCCAAGTAATGAATATGAGCGACTCGAATGGGTAGTATTGTCGGTGATGGGTTAATGTTTTAATGTGCTGGTGGCGATGCCATGAATTGTCTTGTGTTGTAGGAATATTACTACATGTATTGTATTGCTATGTCGAAATGTGGGCTCTGGGAACATTGTGTCCAGACAGATTTGTATGAGGCTCAGCCACAGGCTTGGCATATGTTACAGGGTCCACATTTCATGTTCTTAATTGGAATAGTATGCCATTAAGCATACCCTTAATAAACGACATTCATTTAGCCCTTTCATATCTTTACATCTGACTTGCGTTGTTGACTGCATAAATGCATGTATGGCAAAATGAAATGAATAAAGATATCACACCTGACTTGAATCAGCCCTGAACGCGGTGAAATCTCGTTTCTGAAAGCAATGCTGATTGGTAAATTGCCCTGGTTAAGTCGGGCTATCTCTGGCTGCAGGAATCTACAAAATAAAAATATATATATATAAAGCAAACAAAGATGGTATCTAGTTGTAAAGGTAAAATTTGTAGGATACAACATTTAGATATAAGCAAAAGAACTCTTTCAGTAAAATGATGTTCACCTTCAAGAAGACAACTGAGACATGTGATGTTTTTAAGGATTAACATTTTTTACATAGTCTTATGTAACTTAATGGACATTAATTCCGACCTAACCTCTATGTTAGCTTCCCTGTCAGTTATGTCCAATTCTATTTGCGAAATATATAGTAGAATTTGTCACAGTCGATCATACAGTAGGTAGTTATCTAACCTACAAGTCCATTTTTAAACCTACAGTGCAATGTTGTACGTAGGGAGGATGACAGTGCAATAAAAGGCTGGACACGGCCGGTTGATGGAAACGCAGCAGGGGACACAAAGGTTAAGAATGAGAGACGTGGTGAGGAGAGACACGGAGGTGCAGAGTTGTGGAGGGGACACAAAGGTCAAGAATGAGAGACGTGGTGAGGAGAGACACGGAGGTGACAGAGGTTGTGGAGGGGACGGCAAAGGTTAAGAATGAGAGACATGGTGAGGAGAGACACGGAGGTGACAGAGGTTGTGGAGGGGACAGCAAAGGTCAAGAATGAGAGACGTGGTGAGGAGAGACATGGAGGTGGCAGAGATTGTGGAGGGGACGGCAAAGGTTAAGAATGAGAGACATGGTGAGGAAAGACACGGACGTGACAGAAGTTGTGGAGGGGACAGCGAAGGTCAAGAATGAGAGACGTGGTGAGGAGAGACACGGGGGTGGCAGAGGTTGTGGAGGGGACAGCAAAGGTTAAGAATGAGAGACATGGTGAGGAGAGACACGGAGGTGGCAGAGGTTGTGGAGGAGACAGCAAAGGTTAAGAATGAGAGATGTGGTGAGGAGAGACACAGAGGTGACAGAGGGTGTGGAGGGGACAGCAAAGGTTAAGAATGAGAGACATGGTGAGGAGAGACACAGAGGTGACAGAGGGTGTGGAGGGGACAGCAAAGGTTAAGAATGAGTGACGTGGTGAGGAGAGACACAGAGGTGACAGAGGATGTGGAGGGGACAGCAAAGGTTAAGAATGAGTGACGTGGTGAGGAGAGACACAGAGGTGAGAGAGGATGTGGAGGGGACAGCAAAGGTTAAGAATGAGAGACATGGTGAGGAGAGACACAGAGGTGAGAGAGGATATGGAGGGGACAGCAAAGGTTAAGAATGAGTGACGTGGTGAGGAGAGACACAGAGGTGACAGAGGTTGTGGAGGGGACAGCAAAGGTTAAGAATGAGAGACATGGTGAGGAGAGACACAGAGGTGGCAGACGTTGTGGGGGGGACAGCAAAGGTTAAGAATGAGTGACGTGGTGAGGAGAGACACGGAGGTGTCAGAGGATGTGAAGGGGACAGCAAAGGTAAAGAATGAGTGACGTGGTGAGGAGAGACACGGAGGTGACAGAGGATGTGGAGGGGACAGCAAAGGTTAAGAATGAGAGATGTGGTGAGGAGAGACACGGAGGTGGCAGAGGATGTGAAGGGGACAGCAAAGGTTAAGAATGAGTGACGTGGTGAGGAGAGACACGGAGGTGGCAGAGGTTGTGGAGGAGACAGCAAAGGTTAAGAATGAGAGATGTGGTGAGGAGAGACACAGAGGTGACAGAGGATGTGGAGGGGACAAAGGTTAAGAATGAGAGACGTGGTGAGGAGTGAGACGGAGGTGACAGAGGTTGTGGAGGAGGACGAAGTGGACAGGACATCGCGACAGAGGACGATCTAAGCGGCCACTCACAACAGAGAATAAAATGGTCAAAAGAAGATGACTGGACAAATTTATTGTACACAGAAAACTTTTTAGCTCACCCCATCTTGGAAGATGATGTCACAGAATAGAATTACTTTTGAGCAGTATGAACTTGAAGACTAGCCCTACCCCTTCAAGTAACTGTCTGGTCCAATACTTGTGCTGAACATGAAGTTGACAATTGCCAGAGCCTTCATATTGTACTTCCTTACTGTCTCCTGCATGTAATCTTTACTCATACTATTAACCTGAAACAGTCATTGTTATTATAACTAACTCGTATCATTAACCTGAAACAGTATGTTATTATAACTAACTCATATCATTAACCTGAAACAGTCATTGTTATTATAACTAAGTCATACCATCAACCTGAAACAGTGATCATTATCATATTTGTTCATACCATTCACCCGAAACAACTGTCACGTTTATCTATTATTACTCTCGTGTAAGGCGGAAACAAGACTTCTCCACTTCTGTTAGCCAGACCCCAGCTGAGGTGCATTTCCTGTAATACTATTCTCTTCCATGTTGTTTTTGGTTGTTTTCATTTTCCTTTGGGGGTCCATCTCAAGGCTGTTTTGGTTATATTGTCATCATCATGGTCAGCATGGAAACACTACTTTCAATATGGTGGTTCCATGGAAACACTACCTTCAGTGAGTTGGTCGGCATGGAAACACTACCTTCAACAAGGTGCTGAGCATGGAAACACTAACTTCCATTAGTTGGTCGGCATGGAAACACTACTTTCAATGAGTTGGTTGGCACAGAAACACTACCTTCAATGAGGTGGTCGGCAAGGAAACACTTCCTTCAATGAGGTGGTCAGAATGGAAACACTTCCCTGTCTTCAAGTCCTTCACCATGTAGTCAGCAAACTTATCAACGTGACCAGACGCTTTGAAACGACACCACATTCAGTGTTCCATTGTCACATACAGATTCAACATCAGTGTTTAGCAGCAGAGATTTAGAATTGGACAGGAACCTGGCACTCAACCTTACCCTAAACTTCAATCTACATTTCTGTATGAATGAGAAATGACATCTCAATAAGGTATAGCCTTGCAAACACTTCCCAAGCTAACGCTACACAGGTAGGCAGTCAGCCTTCAGTATCAACGCAGTTTGTATAATTAACTGTTACAATGCTGCAACAATAAAAAACAAGAATTCTTTTATTTTACACTGTTCTACACACCAGAAAAAATCAAAACCTTTGTAGAACAGAATAGAATATAGTTTTAATGTAAACGTTTTCCTTTTTTCAACAATTACAAAGGGGAAAACATTAATATTCCAGCTATTTTTAAAACTATTGTTGACAAGAATTGACACAGCAACCTACTTGAGAATGACCTCTGGGGTAAGGATGGAACAGTCGACCTCCAGCATCTGATCTTCCAGCACAAAGTGGTTGCACCACACCTGCAGTAGGTTAGCCTTCATGGCGCACCCCATGGGCCCAAAGTCATACAACCCAGCCACACCTGTAACATGTAACATTACCACTGTTACAATGCTACCACACCAGTAACATGTAACACCATCATAGTTAAATGCTGCCACACCTGTAACATGTAATGCCATCATAGTAACAATGATGTCACACCTGTAATGTGTAACACAATCATGGCTACAACCCAGCCACACCTGTAACATGTAACACCATCAAAGTTAAATGCTGCCACACCTGTAACATCATCATTGTTAAATGCTGCCACACCTGTGACATGTAACACCATCATTGTTACAGCCCAGCCTCACCTGTAACATGTAACACCACCATAATTACAATGATTTCACACCTGTACCACATAACACCATCATGGTTACAACCCAGCCACATCAGTAACATGTAACACCACCACTGTTACAATGGTGTCACACATATAACACCATCATGGTTTCAACCCAGCCACACCTGTAACATCTAACACCATCACTGTTACAATGATGTCATACATATTACACCATCATGGTTACAACCCAACCACACCTGTAACATCATCATTGTTACAATGCTGCAACACCTGTAACATGTAACACTATCATTGCTATAACCCAGCCACATCATTAACATGTAACATCATCATGGTTACAATGCTATCACACCTGTAACATCATCACTGTTACAACCCAGCAACACATAACAAATTAGTTACAATGTGGTCATACCTGTAACAATTAACACCATCATTGTTACAACCTGTCACACTTGTAAAAAAGTAACACCATCATTGTTACAACCCACACTTGTAATGTGTCATCACTGTTTATGTGTCATCACAACCTTATGACACATATATAACAAGTAACAACATCACGGTTACTACCTCTCCACACATGTAAGTGATGTAACATCATCTTGGAATTGTTAAAATGTGTGTTTTTTACACCATGCAGTATCACAGCATCTCTCACCTCCATAGCTGGACAAGTTCATGTCATTTCTCACCTCCATAGCTGGACAAGTTCATGTCATCTCTCACCTCCATAGCTGGACAAGTTCATGTCGTAGAACTTGTTTGAACAGATCCTCCAGCTTCGCCCGATCGACTATCTCGCCTTCCAGCTGCTTCATCATGTCTAGGATCTGGGAAACATGAAGATTATAATTAACATAACATATCTTATTATAAGTTACCTTAGGATGGTTCTAATCGCAGGATTTGTTTGGTTCCTCAATGATCAGATCTTTGTCTTCAGAATCTAGTTCCAGTCCTTAGTAATAGTGGTGCTTCATAATCATATAAAATCACCTTATTAGACAAGAACTTGTCCAGGCAGTTTTGTAAACGAGTTTATAGATTTGGCCTGTACTACTGATTCTGGGAGGTTATTCCATGGTTCAGCCATGGTTCAGAAGCTCAGGTAACTGGTTATAAGGTGACAAATTTATTGAGTGCCATCATAAAATAACAAACAATAAAGCCAGTCTTGGACAGAATTTCACCACCCACCGTGTCTTCCAGTTTCTTCCTTTGTTTCAGTTGTGTAATAGCTGCCTCGACATCATTTTCTGGAGCTTTCTTTTCCTTCAGGTCCGTACAACATCACCCTAAATACACAGATCAATGACTCTTTGACACAAGACAAAAATTAATGTTCCAACATTGTGCCATATAATATGAATGATAGATCATTTAGTTGAATTACCAATACAATAGGGTAATTAATGTCAATACAATTTACCACGTCATGGCATGCCAATCCCTACTATTGTGCTAATTAAGTGTGTCCTCTGCTGTCAGAATCGACCGAGATTTACACTATAGGCACTTGAAGTTAGGAAAAAATGTAAATTTTTCATAATATTGTGCTTCTCAAAAAAATTTACCAAAAAGGCTAATCCCACCGTTGCCGTTGCTAGTGCCAAATAATTATATAATTAGTGGTGCACCCGCAGTCGTGTCTAATTACATTGGCGTACGTGCACATACCTTATGACCTTATGATACCTTATGACGATTCTGATCGCAGGATCCAGTTGGTTCCTCCATGATCAGATCTTCAGAATCAAATATTTTTATATCATAATTTCCGGTTCCATTAGTTATTGTTAAAGGAGATTCATAGTCATATATTATTGCCTGGGTAGACCAGAATTTGTCTAATTTGTTTTTAAATGCGTTAATTGATCTAGCTTGTACTACAGAGTTTGGGAGACTATTCCATGGTTCAGCCACTCTAAGAGGGAATGCATTTTTTCTTAAATTTATTTTTGCTCTTTGGGTAAATATTTTAAGGGAGTGCCCTCTATTTCCTGATCTAAGTGTGACATCCTCCCATTTCAGGAGGTTTGGTGCAGATTCATTATCGTACAATTCGTGCATTATTTTATAGACTTCTATCATGTCTCCTCTTAGCCTTCGGTATGCTAATGTGGGTAGCTTCAGTAATTTTAGTCTTTCTATATATGATAAATCCCTCATACCAGGAAGTTCTTTTGTGGCCCTTCTCTGGACGTTTTCTATTGCTATTTTATGTTTTATCTTATATGGATACCATACTGCTATGGCATATTCTAGGTGAGATCTAACCATTGTCTTAAATAGTGGCAAAAAAGTGTGTGTGTCTAGGAATTGGAAGGTTCTTCGGATTATTTTTGTCATTTTGGTTGCTTTATTTACCACTTGGTTTATGTGATCATCAAATGACAATTTTGAATCGATAATTACACCTAAGTCAGTTTGCTTATCTGTGGTGGCTAGTGAATGTTTAACATTATTACTTGTCATGAAATATTCATTTTCACCTATATTATTTTTTCCAATTTCCATGTGTTTACATTTGTCTGGGTGGAATTTTAATAGCCATTTGTCACTCCATTGTTCTAGGATACTTAAATCTTGTTGTAGTATATCCTGATCATTTTTATTTGTTATGGCTCTAAATATCTTAATGTCATCCGCGAACAGGAATGTATTGGATTTAGTTAAATCAGGCAGGTCGTTTACGTAGAGAACAAACAGTAAGGGTCCTAGGACAGATCCCTGCGGTATCCCTGATGTTACTTTGTGCCAGTTTGATTCTTTTCCATTTACTGCTACCTTTTGTCGTCTATTTGTGATGAATGCCTCAATCCAATTAACTAAATCATTCCTAATGTTAAAACTTTTTAATTTACTTATTAGTCTTGTATGTAGCACAGTATCAAAAGCCTTTTGAAAATCCATATAAATAACATCTATGTAATTACCCTTATCCATTTCTGAGGTCCATTCATCTAGTATTTTAATTAGTTGGAGAACTGTTGATCTGCCAGAGATAAAACCATATTGTTTTTGACTGAACAGACCATTGACTTTCATGTAACTGATGATGTGATTTCTAATAATTTTTTCCATGCATTTACAAACTACACTTGTTAGGCTTATTGGACGGTAGTTGCAAGCTAATTTCTTGTTTCCTTTTTTATATATTGCTGATATTTTGGCATCCTTCCATTCATCGGGAATACTTGATGTTTTTATAGATGTTTCAAATATTTTTTGTAATGGGAGACAGATATTTTCTGACAACTCAGTTAGTAATCTGGCACCAATTTCATCAGGGCCAGGCGATTTGCTTATATTAAGTTCTTTTAATGTTAGTAATATTATGTTTTCAGTTACTTTTAGCTCATCCATTGCTAATTTAATGTTTACTTTGGGTGTAGTTGGGATAGACCCTGTCTGTTCAGTAGTGAATACACTGGAGAAGTAGTTGGCAAGAATATTTGCTTTTTCTTCGTCTTCAGTTGTTGTTTGGGATTTCGGATTTGTGTGGTCTATATTCAGTTCCCCAATTCCTTGTTTAACTGTAGTTTTTGATTTATAATAGTTCCAGAAGACTTTAGGGTTTTTCTTAGTTTGAATGGCTAAATTTTTTTCAAACTCCTTTCGGAGCTTTCTGGTTAAAGCTCGGATTTTATTCCTGCTTTTACAATACTCTAGATATTTTGTCCCATCCCTTGTTTCAATGTATCTTGTCCATAGTCTATTTTTACGTCTAATTAGTTTTCTGGTGTTTGCATTCAGGGGGAAATTTCCCTTTCTGTAATTTGAAACTTCTTTTTGAGGTACATATTTATCTTCTAATAATCTAAGTACTGTTTTAAGGATTTCCCATTGGTCGTTAACGTTGTCTTTACAGTCTTTAAATTTCTCTTCCCAATTTATATCTGAACACTCTTTCCTCATTCCTTCATAATTTGCCTTATTAAATAGCTTCCGTTTTTTAGTGTATTTATTTGTTATAACTTTGCGCAAAATATTGAATGTAATGACACAGTGGTCACTTTTTCCTAGAGGGCTGAGGTACTCTATTTCCCCTATGTTGTCTTCTTCGTTTGATAAAATCAGATCTAAAAGGTTTGTGTTAGTTGTGCCTCGTCCTCTGGTGGGATTTGAGACATGTTGATACATGAATGTGTCTCTAAGGCATTCTACAAATTTAAAATTTAGGTTGCTGGGGTTAATTGATTTGGTCGTCCAATGTTTCCAGTTAATATCAGGGAGATTGAAATCTCCTGTAATTACAATGTGTGAATATTTAAGTCCTGATGTGGATCTAATCATATTTAGAAGTTCTGCGTTATTTTCTTCTGACCCCCCATCGCTCCTATATATGCATCCAAAGAGAAGTTTGGTTTTATTTTTAAGTTTAATTTCTATAAATAAGCATTCCTTTAAGGTTGAGACCAGGTTTATATTTTCTGCGTATAGGGAATTTAAGACGTATATTATAATACCCCTACCTTCATTATTTTCTATATTTTTGGAGAACAATGTATAGCCTTCTAAGTAAAATTCTGGTATGGTTACAGTGCATTTGGGGTTTTTTGGTTTTACCTCGTTAATTGCTATTATGTGAGGTTTCAGTTCTTTAATTCTTTGTTCAAATTCATTTTGCTTGTTCCTTAGTTGGTCAGCATTGGTATAAAAACACAGAATGTTGCCTATGTCATTAAGATTATTTTTATTAACATTTGTTTTACCATACGTCACTCTAGGTGTAGTCTTTACTAGCTTTTCCTTATCTTTCTTATTTTTCTCTCCCATGGTGGACCCCTGACTCTGTACAGGTATTCCCCCGATTTGTCTGCAGCTTCCTGCCTCTTTGCTTCTTCATATAGCTTTTTTGATTCCTCCCTTTCTTGTTTAGTTTTGTCATGATCAATTTTTATGTTTTTGAACTTGTCATTTTCTCTGATGTGATGGAACCTTCGAAGAAGGGTTCGTTTTTTGTCAATATGCGTTAAAGTGATTAGAACTGGTCTGGGACCAGTTGCATTTTCCTTGGCTTCCCCAAGCCTCCGCGTTTCTGTGACATCAGTGTCTGTGAAGTTATTGTTTATTTCTGTACACATTTCTAAAATTTGTTCTTTGTCATGTTGTTGTCTCGTAGTTTTTAGTTGCGATGTAGATTCTGGTAAGTTGAAAATTATTACGTTGTTGAGTCTTTTTTCTCTGTCTTTTGATTCCATGTTCTGTTCTTTTACCTGAATTTGTACGACTTCCTTAACTTCATTTGGGCTGATGACTTTGCTTGGGTTTTTTTCCAACTTAGCTTCTTTGATCATTTCGAAGACTCTTGTTTCATCCACTTTGGTTCTGATTTCTTTCTCTAGTTCAATGATTCTCTCTTCCACTTTCTTAAGGAACTTCTGACACCTTTCTTCGCAGCTTTTTTCATTTTTCAAGTTTTTCATTACTTTTGTGTCACATGTGAATTACATTCTCACAGCAAATAAAAAAATCAATGTACAGTCAGAGTCATGCAATATTAGTTATATATCATAATTTTAAAAGATAATGTGTGTAGTGATGCTGGTTTGTAATTCAAACCACGCATGAAAACATTCGACTTCCCAGTTATCGCCCACTCTCGGTACACAAACTAGTTTCAAACTAAACCCGTGCAGCACGTGTCACGTGCTAGATACTACAATCGTTTAAATGTTTCATGACGCAATTAATCGCGGTGATGTGGTAATTCAATACTAATTATCTTACTTCAAACTGCGGCGATTACAAGACGGCCAAAATGTGGCGAATGAGACTAAAGGGGTAAAGCGCAAGACGGCAAGTGCCGGGACGTGGTCGTGGAACGCATTCTGAAATTCTAGCAATTAATTTTGACAAGATATAGATACTATTTCAGAGGTCTAGGCCTGTTCATGATAAGAGTACATGATTGATTTTGATGTTTTTCGAAACTTTTGTTAATTGTGATTAATGTATGTTGGTGTGTAAACTATCAATGTACGTGACCAGACTTCATTGTTTTTGTACTTACAAATGGTTTAGCTATGCACAGAGAAGACAATTATTTACATCACTTCGCGCATTAATGAGACGTTAATTATATAAGCTTCAGGGGTGAGATTTAACGGTCGCCAAATTAATGGCGCCCAAAAATGGCAACCAGTTGTTTTCTATATACACAGCGCCTGTTGTTATTAATGAGGCTACAGGAAAACAAGATGGCTGACGTGCTGACAGCTTATAGGTCCAGTGTGAGTTCAGTTACTGGATATACGCCCTTCTATCTGTTATGTGGACGACGGAATCGGATGCCGATGATAAAACTTTTAAAGGTTCGTCAGACAAATTACTTCGGAAATCGTCTCGATGATCTGGCCAATGATTTTAAGCTCGCCAGAGAACAGACAACATATAGTCGGCGTCATAATAGAGAACGTTTGCAGCGCCGCGTAAATGTAAAGGACATTCAGGTCGGCGATACGGCAGTTGTCAAGGCTGGAGAACGGTTAACGTTTACTCGCCGGTGGGACACACAGTACGACGTTTATCGGGTAAGGTGTGGCACGTTGTGGATAAAACATCAAACGACAGGGGACACACGCATAGTCCATCGCGAAAGGTGCCGCCTAGTCGACCCAAATATATCCTGGGACGAAGTTAGACCCCGCCCTCACCGGAAACAAATAAGGTCTCGTCCCTCGGGAACGTTTGACGTCATTTGCACGCGGTCAAGCCAGCCCGCAGGGAGAGGGGATGGGCGAAGACCCTCCTCAGCTGGCTCCGACAGCAGATAAAGCCGCCCCGTCTAATGAGTATCCACAACAGCGCCAGACCACTGACCTATATAATATTATATAAGTTATTTATAGGTCAGTGCGCCAGACGAGGTTGTTAGGCCGTTAATGTTACGAAAAAGACATAAGACGATCTCCAGAAGAGACCAAAATGTAATCTTATCTCGCGTGTGTCGTTATTTACGTCCTAAATAACCGCCATATATGATCGGCGCCAGCTCCGTACAACGTGCCGGTTAAATTACTGACCCTGACATTGGTTGGTAATATGAGTTTGTTCAGGTAGACCCGTGTGGTCGGATAAACTAAGGTTAGTTTTTACTACAGAATTGTCACTGATAGATCACGTTAAGTGTCTGCAGTACTATTTTTGGTCATGTGCCATGGACAAAGCGGAGGGATACACTGTGCAAATGCAGGTCCCCCGAACGGTAGCTATAAAACGCAGTCTGAGGATATGTTTATCTCCCATGCATGCACAATATATGTATGTGAATCAGGCCCGATATACAATGAGTATGGACTACGTGTCCCCGGGTATGCTGACGAATAAACAGTCACATCGGCAGCAGTGTTAAGTAACTATATACGCCGAAAGCCTACCCCGGAGAATGAAACTAAAGAACTGCGGGTATATTTGCGGTCTTGTCGCATGGCGAGGATTATCGCTCTTACTGCCCAGGTAAACCAGGCCAGGGCAACCATTTAAATCAGGGCTTGTATCTAATTACGGTCCAGCCGGTCTGCCGTATCAACGGGGCATCTTGGACACTGCGTAGTCATTTTTGCCAGTCATCAAAGGTCGAATGGAAGCTGCCGGTAATTGACATCTTATCGTGTCATCTGTCTGGCTTGGTTTCTTCACAAGCTCTTAATTACCATTTGGACACCCGCCGGGAGAGCCGCACCAGTTCTCCTGGTTATGTTAACCACGTTGGCGGCTCCCAAGGGCTCCCACGTACAATGGGATTCTTATGCTGGCCACTTAACGTCGTTGAATTCCGTCCTTGTATTTTTTTTTATTTGTTGTATGTTAATTGTCGGTTACTTGATAATCCGAAAACCGTAGCTGTTCGTCGCCAAACCCGAGGTTTCTCGTCGAACCGCGCCATCCTCGACGCCCACCGGAGCCTCATTTCAAATAGTCCTGCTCTTGCTACTCAAAATTGTTCGAAGTCTGTTGCAACAGCTGATTTGATCCCCCACAGACCGCCGGGTGCTTGCCTGATAATTGTAGTACCTAACCTCGTTCTGATATAACGTGATGTTGTCACTGTCCTGGGTCTACACGGAACGAGCCTAGGTTGTCACTGTCCTGGGTCTACACGGAACAACCCTAGGTTGTCACTGTCCTGGGTCTACACGGAACGACCCTAGGTTGTCACTGTCCTGGGTCTACACGGAACGAGCCTAGGTTGTCACTGTCCTGGGTCTACACGGAACAACCCTAGGTTGTCACTGTCCTGGGTCTACACGGAACGACCCTAGGTTGTCACTGTCCTGGGTCTACACGGAACGAGCCTAGGTTGTCACTGTCCTGGGTCTACACGGAACAACCCTAGGTTGTCACTGTCCTGGGTCTACTGTCCTGGGTCTACACGGAACGACCCTAGGTTGTCACTGTCCTGGGTCTACACGGAACGAGCCTAGGTTGTCACTGTCCTGGGTCTACACGGAACGACCCTAGGTTGTCTTGGGTGTTCTACTTTTATACACATATTTTTGCGCGCGGTCTTCGTACCCCACCTTGCGTGTTTTATATTATATATGTTAATCGTGTTGTATGGCTGCACGGTAGTACTTGCCTCTGCCTTCAAGGAGGTCGGTTGAATTACAAGTGTATTTTTCACACACCGCGTGTATTTATGTAATTCCGGTTTTCTGCCAGTACATGTTATTCTGTTGTCTTGGTGTTGTCTCCGTGTGACGTAGGTGTTTTTGGTTTGTTTTTTTATTAACTTTAGATTGCCCAGTAACTGACTAGTTTTTCGTGGTTTGTTTATACTGTGGTGTTTTCTATACGCCGCTGGTAGTTTAGTATTTACATGCACACTGTTTAACTTTCAGTGTGGTTGGCTTATATGCGCACGAACATATGCGTTTACTACTTTTGTATCGGTGCTGTAGGTTGTATAGCGGTACTTTTGTATCAGTGCTGTAGGTTGTATAGCGGTACTTTTGTATCGGTGATGTAGGTTGTATAGCGGTACTTTTGTATCGGTGATGTAGGTTGTACAGCGGTACTTTTGTATCGGTGATGTAGGTTGTATAGCGGTACTTTTGTATCGGTGATGTAGGTTGTATAGCTGTACTTTTGTATCGGTGCTGTAGGTTGTATAGCGGTACTTTTGTATCGGTGCTGTAGGTTGTATAGCGGTACTTTTGTATCGGTGCTGTAGGTTGTATAGCGGTACTTTTGTATCGGTGCTGTAGGTTGTATAGCGGTACTTTTGTATCGGTGATGTAGGTTGTACAGCGGTACTTTTGTATCGGTGATGTAGGTTGTATAGCGGTACTTTTGTATCGGTGATGTAGGTTGTATAGCTGTACTTTTGTATCGGTGCTGTAGGTTGTATAGCGGTACTTTTGTATCGGTGCTGTAGGTTGTATAGCGGTACTTTTGTATCGGTGCTGTAGGTTGTATAGTGGTACTTTTGTATCGGTGATGTAGGTTGTATAGTGGTACTTTTGTATCGGTGATGTAGGTTGTATAACATTACTTTTGTACCGGTGCTGTAGGTTGTATAGATGTACTTTTGTATCGGTGCTGTAGGTTGTATAGCGGTACTTTTGTATCGGTGATGTAGGTTATATATATGTACTTTTGTATCGGTGCTGTAGGTTGTATAGCGGTACTTTTGTATCGGTGATGTAGATTGTATATCGGTACTTTTGTATCGGTGCTGTAGGTTGTATAGCGGTACTTTTGTATCGGTGCTGTAGGTTGTATAGCGGTACTTTTGTATCGGTGATGTAGGTTGTATAGCGGTACTTTTGTATCGGTGATGTAGGTTGTATGTATGTACTTTTGTATCAGTGATGTAGGTTGTATATCTGTACTTTTGTATCGGCTGTAGGTTGTATAGCGGAACTTTTGTATCGGTGCTGTAGGTTGTATAGTGGTACTTTTGTATCGGTGATGTAGGTTGTATAGTGGTACTTTTGTATCGGTGATGTAGGTTGTATAACATTACTTTTGTACCGGTGCTGTAGGTTGTATAGATGTACTTTTGTATCGGTGCTGTAGGTTGTATAGCGGTACTTTTGTATCGGTGATGTAGGTTATATATATGTACTTTTGTATCGGTGCTGTAGGTTGTATAGCGGTACTTTTGTATCGGTGATGTAGATTGTATATCGGTACTTTTGTATCGGTGCTGTAGGTTGTATAGCGGTACTTTTGTATCGGTGCTGTAGGTTGTATAGCGGTACTTTTGTATCGGTGATGTAGGTTGTATAGCGGTACTTTTGTATCGGTGATGTAGGTTGTATGTATGTACTTTTGTATCAGTGATGTAGGTTGTATATCTGTACTTTTGTATCGGCTGTAGGTTGTATAGCGGTACTTTTGTATCGGTGCTGCAGGTTGTATATATGTACTTTTGTATCGGTGCTGTAGGTTGTATAGCGGTACTTTTGTATCGGTGATGTAGATTGTATAGCGATATTTTTGTATCGGTGATGTAGGTTGTATAGCGGTACTTTTGTATCGGTGATGTAGGTTGTATATATGTACTTTTGTATCAGTGATGTAGGTTGTATATATGTAATTTTGTATCGGTGCTGTAGGTTGTATAGCGGTACTTTTGTATCGGTGATGTAGGTTGTATAGCGATACTTTTGTATCGGTGATGTAGGTTGTATAGCGGTACTTTTGTATCGGTGATGTAGGTTGTATATGTGTACTTTTGTATCAGTGATGTAGGTTGTATATATGTAATTTTGTATCGGTGCTGTAGGTTGTATAGCGGTACTTTTGTATCGGTGATGTAGGTTTTATAGCGGTACTTTTGTATCGGTGCTGCAGGTTGTATATATGTACTTTTGTATCGGTGTTGTAGGGTGAATAGCGGTACTTTTGTATCGGTTATGTAGGTTGTATAGCGGTACTTTTGTATTGGTGATGTAGGTTGTATAGCGGTACTTTTGTATCGGTGATGTAGGTTGTATAGCGGTACTTTTGTATCGGTGATGTAGGTTGTATATATGTACTTTTGTATCGGTGCTGTAGGTTGTATAGCGGTACTTTTGTATCGGTGATGTAGGTTGTATAGCGGTACTTTTGTATCGGTGATGTAGGTTGTATAGCGGTACTTTTGTATCGGTGATGTAGGTTGTATATATGTACTTTTGTATCGGTGCTGTAGGTTGTATAGCGGTACTTTTGTATCGGTGATGTAGGTTGTATAGCGGTACTTTTGTATCAGTGATGTAGGTTGTATAGCGGTACTTTTGTATCGGTGATGTAGGTTGTATAGCGGTATTTTTGTATCGGTGCTGTAGGTTGTATAGCGGTACTTTTGTATCGGTGATGTAGGTTGTATAGCGGTACTTTTGTATCGGTGATGTAGGTTGTATACCGATACTTTTGTATCGGTGATGTAGGTTGTATACCGATACTTTTGTATGGGTGATGTAGGTTGTATAGCGGTACTTTTGTATCAGTGCTGTAGGTTGTATAGCGGTACTTTTGTATCGGTGCTGTAGGTTGTATGATGTGATGACACGTCGCCGGTGTGGTCGTCGTGCCACGATGTACACTGTCGTACCTATACTTGTCATCTGATGTGATGACACGTCGCCGGTGTGGTCGTCGTGCCACGATGTACACTGTCGTACCTATACTTGTCATCTGATGTGATGACACGTCGCCGGTGTGGTCGTCGTGCCACGATGTACACTGTCGTACCTATACTTGTCATCTGATGTGATGACACGTCGCCGGTGTGGTCGTCGTGCCACGATGTACACTGCCGTACCTATACTTGTCATCTGATGTGATGACACGTCGCCGGTGTGGTCGTCGTGCCGCGATGTGCACTGCCGTAGCTACACGGGTTTGCACGGTTGTTTAGTTATCCTATTATTCTCATCGGTTGTGCTTTCAGTATTGCGTCATATTGTTGACTGCTTCACTTATTGGGCAGTGTGTGTTGTTTCTAATGGTCTCCCATGCCACATGCTGTATGTGCACTCCTCGAGTCGACGCGGGGGGTGTTCGGTTGGTAACACGACTTTTGTCTTCCTTTCCTTTTTTGCGCTAATTCTGCTAATTAGCTAATGGTGCAAGGGAGGTATGTAAAGTGACATGCTTTGCACGATACATTAGGTACAAAAGTCATGGATAGAAGGACTGGAAGTCTAGGTAGATTGAGAAACAACTGTAGCTAGCAGCACGTCGGCGTGCCTGGACATGTACACGTCGGCGTGCCTGGACATGTACACGTCGGCGTGCCTGGACATGTACACGTCGGCGTGCCTGGACATGTACACGTCGGCGTGCCTGGACATGTACACGTCGGCGTTCCTGGAGATGTACACGAGGGTCACTGAACCATACGATAAATTGGTGTGTCTGTTGAGAGAACGATCTCTCCCAGCCTTTGACATAGTAAATGGGTTGTCACCCCAATATCTGCCCGGGCCCGCCTTGGCATCAAGAGGTCGCAAGTTCAATTAGGACACCTACGTGGGTTTTCCCCGGTCGGTCGTGTACCCGGAAGGGGATTGATGGATGGGGCGACTGGCTCTGGCCATAGGGGTAAGACCACAGTTGACCTTTCCTGTTTGCTTGGAAAAGGCATACAACAGTAGCAATCACGAATAGCATGGCACATATCAGATGCCAAAATGTAAATTTTGTCAAAATTAGGGGGTATGACACTACTATGTGAAGGAGCAGGTAGTCATTTTGTACTAGAACATTCATTGGTGATATATGTTATGTGGCCCAGTGCATTGGTAACATCGTGTAACAAATTTGGAAAGAATAGTTGCATATTGGTTGTGTCACAGCCACTGGGAGCATTGTGTAGATCAGCATTTTCAAATCTGCCGCAATGGGTATCTGGTCATGTGATACCCCTTTATGGCGGCGTATCCAAATCAAGTCGTTCGCCTTGTATCTCATCAACTAGAAGCATGGAAGCAGTCAAATAAACAATACAATTTGACAAGTCTGACACATTGGAATTTACCCGAAATCCTGTTTAATGTGGCAAATTAAAAATTTTCTAAATTTAAAAAAAAAATCAAGCAATTATATAAATAGTAATTTGAAAATAAACTCATTGGTATATTGAAAGAGAAAATAAGCAGGCTTCATTGGGTCGCAATGCTCTAGAAATCTAGTGTACATGATCTATGATTTATCAAGTGTCAAAATCGACCTATAATTAAATTATGTGACTGGTTTTCAGCTAATATTATGGGCAAGGCATTGTTTAGATTTGGCCGTCAAGCAAATAATAATGACGTGACAAGCTGGAGTGTTCCATAATATGTCTTCATATACATCATGCCGCAACTTGGTAGAAAATTGGGCACTTTCTCAAAAAAAAGTTTCTCTATTTGGGGTAAGATCACAGTTGACCTTCCTGTTTATTGTTTCACACGAATGTAGGGCGTATGAAATTGTGAAATGGGAACTTAATAAATTCATATTATGTGACATGAGTGCCTTTGAGAAGGAATATTCACAGGTTTGTTTGGAGAAGTTATTGGCTGTGAAACAGTGCATTTTTTTGTAGAGTTTAACTGGTAGAGGGATTTATGGGAATTTTTCTGCTATGGGCCACGTGGGCGCATGAATACATGGCTATTTTTGTAAATATTGACGGGCATCGCACGTGGGGGCGTTTTAAAAGAGCTGGGGGTATGTGATTTTGATAAAAGCTTGTGAACACATTAGTGAGATGATGGCAGTTGCTGTGAACAAGTTTCAGAATTTTTGATTGTCAGGTTTTCTTATAATCAGACAAAACGTTAACATGGCCACCAATGCAATTATCTACTGTGGTCTGGCCCCCGTACTGGGTGGGGTAATTTGCATAGGAGGTGTCTGTGGATATAAGTAGCGGAAACTAGAAAGGGAGGGAGGAGAAGGAAGGACACGAGGGAGGAGAAGGAAGGAGACGAGGGAGAGAGAGGGAAGGAGACAGGAGAAAGAAGAAGGAAGGAAAAGAAGAAGATTGTATTGAACGCCTTGTAATATAACTATGTAATTGTAATATAACTATGTAATTGTAATATAACTATGTAATTGTAATATAACTATGCAATTGTAATATAACTATGCAATTGTAATATAACTATGTAATTGTAATATAACTATGTAATTGTAATATAACTATGTAATTGTAATATAACTATGCAATTGTAATATAACTATGCAATTGTAATATAACTATGCGATTGTAATATAACTATGTGATTGTAATATAAATATGTGATTGTAATATAACTATGTGATTGTAATATAACTATGTAATTGTAATATAAATATGTAATTGTTATATAAATATGTAATTGTAATATTACTATGTAATTGTAATATAACTATGTAATTGTAATATAACTATGCAATTGTAATATAACTATGCAATTGTAATATAACTATGCAATTGTTATATAACTATGCAATTGTAATATAACTATGTAATTGTAATATAACTATTTAATTGTAATATAACTATTTAATTGTAATATAATTATGTAATTGTAATATAACTATTTAATTGTAATATAACTATGTAATTGTAATATAACTATGCAATTGTAATATAACTATGCAATTGTAATATAACTATGCAATTGTAATATAAATATGCAATTGTAATATAACTATGCAATTGTAATATAACTATGCAATTGTAATATAACTGTAATTGTAATATAACTATGTAATTGTAATATAACTATGTAATTGTAATATAAATATGTAATTGTAATATAACTATGTAATTGTAATATAACTATGTAATTGTAATATAAATATGTAATTGTAATATAACTATGTAATTGTAATATAACTATGCTGCAATAAAACGTGTTTTCTATGAAAATAGCCGAACTTGGACTTCTGCTTGAGAGACAGTAAGTGAGTCTATTCATTTCCACTTCCGTGAATCGGCCAGTGATGAAAGTGATTGCTGATCCTTAGTAGGTATGATCTTGAGTTAGTGGCGGATTCATTGAAGTGGGGGAGGTGAGTTAGACTCTAGAAATAGTAGTAGAACAGCCTAATTACAATAAGGTCAGTTGACTACAACATGTCCACCACGTGACATGTCATACGACAAAAAGCCGCGCTGCGTCCCGTCGTCGCTATACGTGTCCAGTGTACCTCATATAACTGCGCTGAATCCAAAACGCACACCGAAATAGATTTACCATGATACATTCAACTTTCACCCCGCCCACCAACATATAGATAAGATCAGTCAATGAATGCACAATTCATAGCATACCCTCGACAGAATCACCGGTATTCAAAGTTCGTATTCTGCACTCAGACCACAGGCGTCGGCCTTATCTCGACAGGCGGCGGCTCGATGCGATAGCCTTTCTTTCATCATAGCCGGTGTTCAGCGAATCGCGTCAGCACGAAATATTTCGACTCGGCCCGTCAAAGCTCGATGTTTCACAAGCCGCCTCGAAAATACGTCCCTATATTAGCTCTCACGTGTACATTCGTGAAAGACTCCAGGCGAATGTACCCGGCCACCCGACACGCATGGGCCGAATAAGTACCGTTGTTCGAATCACAAGCTCTCATCTCTTGTAAGTCATTCTGTTCGCGACTTCAAACGACCACGAAATAAACATTCACCGTCAAAATGTTGCCAGCCGTAGGGGCCTACTGACTACAAGTTACAGCCGTAGGGGCCTGCTGACTACAACTTACAGCCGTAGGGGCCTACTGACTACAACTTACAGCCGTAGGGGCCTACTGACTACAACTTACAGCCATAGGGGCCTACTGACTACAACTTACAGCCATAGGGGCCTACTGACTACAACTTACAGCCATAGGGGCCTACTGACTACAACTTACAGCCGTAGGGACCTACTGACTACAACTTACAGCCGTAGGGGCCTTCTGACTACAACTTACAGCCGTAGGGACCTACTGACTACAACTTACAGCCGTAGGGGCCTTCTGACTACAACTTACAGCCGTAGGGGCCTACTGACTACAACTTACAGCCGTAGGGACCTACTGACTACAACTTACATCCATAGGGACCTACTGACTACAACTTACAGCCGTAGGGGCCTTCTGACTACAATTTACTGTATTCCGCAACCACAAGTGCCATATAACGTTCCGGTCATAGCTACTTCGGCAAATTAACTTGCCGTCCAATTCTACCCACAGCATACTTCGTGATTCAACAAACTCATGTTGAAAGGTCCACGGCGACGATTCTACCTGTCGTTTCCCCCTCACAGTTGGCGGGTCTTCAAGAACCCCAGAAACGATCACGATATTTCTACTATTTTGTGACCCTGTACCAATACGTAAATTAGGGAGACGTTTCCTTCTGTTTAATATTTCTATCTTCATAACAATATGTATGCAACCCTCATATTACTTCAAATTTAAACACCTTTGACGACCGTATCCACAAGTTACCAGTTTAAAATAATCTCCCCATAGATGAATGGGAAGATCCCCGTAACTGTAACTGTCGTCGTCTGATTCACAGGACACAAAATAATTTCCCTTAGAAAAACCCAAATCTGGTTAGGCAATACCAGACGGCTTGTCTTATTTAGGGCCTATTTATCTTGGACCCCCTTTGCGAGATCCTACATCCCTCTGTCCCTCCGTACCTCCGTCCGTCCGTCTCTCCCTTACTCCCTTACTCCCTCACTCCCTCCCCACTTCCTCACTCCCTCTTCCCTTCCCTCCCTCGTCCATCCGTCCGCCCGTCCCTCCCTCTTCTTCTCCTCCCTCCTTCCACATTCCATCCCTCTCTCCCACATTCCTTCTTCCCTCCCTCCCTCTCTCACCCCGTCCCTCATTCCCTCCCTCCCATCCACCCACCCTCCCTCCCTCGTTAGTTCGACCGTCCTCCCGCCCGCCCGCCCGCCCGTCCCACCGTCCCTCCCTCAATCCCTCCTTCCTGTGTCTCTCCCTCCGTTCGTCCGTCTCTCCCTCCCTCCTTTACTCCCTCGCTCTCTCTCCATCCCTCACTCCTTCCCTTCTTCCTTCCGTCCCTCCCTGCCTCTGCCACTCCCTCCCTCCCTCCCTCCCTCCCTCCCTCCCTCCCTCCCTCCCTCCCTCCCTCCCTCCCTCCCTCCTTCCCTCCCACCCTCCGTCCCTACCCCTTTCTTTGCCACTTCCTCAATCTGTCCTTCGGTCCCTTCTTCCTTCCGATATATATATATATATATATATATATATATATATATACATATATATATATATATATATATATATATATATATATATATATATATATATATATATATATATATATATATATATATATATATATATATATATATATATATATATATATATATATATATATATATATATATATATATATATATATATATATATATATATATATATATATATATATATATATATATATATATATATATATATATATATATATATATATATATCAGATAGTAAAAATTAAGTTTGTCTGATGATTTCGCAAAAACAAAATCAAAATAAATAGTTGATAGTAGATTAGTTTTATTTTTTTGCTAACTGTTTCTCTAACGAGTCGAGCGAAACAAATAACTGCGAAGCCAATTTTAAACCAATCAAACATTGCGCATTTACTGTAGGTCACTGTTAAATCAAAGTCAGCTTCAGTGAATATTTTCTCCGGTTTCACATGGTATTTGTAATCAAATGCACAACAGATTCTACAAACGGTTCACAAAGAAAGACAATACATGAGCAACCTTTATTAATGTTTCAGGTAACTTAACGTGCAGCGACACTCCTTGTAACAACAACGCTACGTGTGTCAGTGGAGATCAACGTTACGAAAGTAATGTGCGGAAGGATGGTCTGGTCTCAACTGCAACGTTTGTACGTAATCGTGTAGTACTACTGATAATAACCGTAATAGTAGACTTGTAAATAACATTAAGAGTTGCCTTCTCTCCACTGTGTTGTAACTATCTCGACTTTCTTTCGTCGTACGGGATGCTTCATTGGAATAACGTGTTCCTGGCCCGGGTGTTTTATGTTGATGCGCAACAGTCTTGGCACCTGACCTAGAATATGGATATGATGGCATTGTGTTGTTGATGAACAGCAACAAAAACTTGACAGTCTAGACAGTACAAAAATGTAAAGGTACGTTCTTATTTAACGCGGTATCCAGTCTTTGGGACCGCTCAAAGCGCTTTGCACTTCACCCCTTGTTAGACCTGTTCATTCCAACACCATCTCTAGGAAGCATTCAGCCACGCTGCAATTACTGCGCGAGGAATATTTGTTCAAATATCGACCTCTGTCTGTAGCCATGTACTCATTTATACAGCTGAGTGAACTGTGACAACGTGGGGTGAACGAAATTGACAAATTCAGGGTATTCACGTAAGTTGGATCAGATAAATCTTCTTTGATTAATTACAGTGGGATTACTAGCAGCCCTTATTCAACCTGTTATTGCTCCATCATTACTAGCAGCCCTTATTCAACCTGTTATTGCTCCATCATTACTAGCAGCCCTTATTCAACCTGTTATTGCTCCATCATTACTAGCAGCCCTTATTCAACCTGTTATTGCTCCATCGTTACTAGCAGCCCTTATTCAACCTGTTATTGCTCCATCGTTACTAGCAGCCCTTATTCAACCTGTTATTGCTCCATCGTTACTAGCAGCCCTTATTCAACCTGTTATTGCTCCATCGTTACTAGCAGCCCTTATTCAACCTGTTACTGCTCCATCGTTACTAGCAGCCCTTATTCAACCTGTTACTGCTCCATCGTTACTAGCAGCCCTTATTCAACCTGTTACTGCTCCATCGTTACTAGCAGCCCTTATTCAACCTGTTATTGCTCCATCGTTACTAGCAGCCCTTATTCAACCTGTTACTGCTCCATCGTTACTAGCAGCCCTTATTCAACCTGTTATTGCTCCATCGTTACTAGCAGCCCTTATTCAACCTGTTATTGCTCCATCGTTACTAGCAGCCCTTATTCAACCTGTTACTGCTCCATCGTTACTAGCAGCCCTTATTCAACCTGTTACTGCTCCATCGTTACTAGCAGCCCTTATTCAACCTGTTACTGCTCCATCGTTACTAGCAGCCCTTATTCAACCTGTTACTGCTCCATCGTTACTAGCAGCCCTTATTCAACCTGTTACTGCTCCATCGTTACTAGCAGCCCTTATTCAACCTGTTACTGCTCCATCATTACTAGCAGCCCTTATTCAACCTGTTATTGCTCCATCGTTACTAGCAGCCCTTATTCAACCTGTTATTGCTCCATCGTTACTAGCAGCCCTTATTCAACCTGTTACTGCTCCATCGTTACTAGCAGCCCTTATTCAACCTGTTATTGCTCCATCGTTACTAGCAGCCCTTATTCAACCTGTTATTGCTCCATCGTTACTAGCAGCCCTTATTCAACCTGTTATTGCTCCATCGTTACTAGCAGCCCTTATTCAATCTGTTATTGCTCCATCACTACTAGCAGCCCTTATTCAACCTGTTATTGCTCCATCGTTACTAGCAGCCCTTATTCAACCTGTTATTGCTCCATCGTTACTAGCAGCCCTTATTCAACCTGTTATTGCTCCATCATTACTAGCAGCCCTTATTCAACCTGTTATTGCTCCATCGTTACTAGCAGCCCTTATTCAACCTGTTATTGCTCCATCGTTACTAGCAGCCCTTATTCAACCTGTTATTGCTCCATCACTACTAGCAGCCCTTATTCAACCTGTTATTGCTCCATCACTACTAGCAGCCCTTATTCAATATGTTATTGCTCCATCATTACTAGCAGACCTTATTCAACCTGTTATTGCTCCATCATTACTAGCAGCCCTTATTCAACCTGTTATTGCTCCATCGTTACTAGCAGCCCTTATTCAACCTGTTATTGCTCCATCGTTACTAGCAGCCCTTATTCAACCTGTTATTGCTCCATCATTACTAGCAGCCCTTATTCAACCTGTTACTGCTCCATCGTTACTAGCAGCCCTTATTCAACCTGTTAGTGCTCCATCGTTACTAGCAGCCCTTATTCAACCTGTTACTGCTCCATCGTTACTAGCAGCCCTTATTCAACCTGTTATTGCTCCATCGTTACTAGCAGCCCTTATTCAACCTGTTACTGCTCCATCTTTACTAGCAGCCCTTATTCAACCTGTTACTGCTCCATCGTTACTAGCAGCCCTTATTCAACCTGTTATTGCTCCATCGTTACTAGCAGCCCTTATTCAACCTGTTACTGCTCCATCGTTACTAGCAGCCCTTATTCAACCTGTTATTGCTCCATCGTTACTAGCAGCCCTTATTCAACCTGTTATTGCTCCATCGTTACTAGCAGCCCTTATTCAACCTGTTAGTGCTCCATCGTTACTAGCAGCCCTTATTCAACCTGTTATTGCTCCATCGTTACTAGCAGCCCTTATTCAACCTGTTACTGCTCCATCGTTACTAGCAGCCCTTATTCAACCTGTTATTGCTCCATCATTACTAGCAGCCCTTATTCAACCTGTTACTGCTCCATCGTTACTAGCAGCCCTTATTCAACCTGTTACTGCTCCATCGTTACTAGCAGCCCTTATTCAACCTGTTACTGCTCCATCGTTACTAGCAGCCCTTATTCAACCTGTTATTGCTCCATCGTTACTAGCAGCCCTTATTCAACCTGTTACTGCTCCATCGTTACTAGCAGCCCTTATTCAACCTGTTAGTGCTCCATCGTTACTAGCAGCCCTTATTCAACCTGTTACTGCTCCATCGTTACTAGCAGCCCTTATTCAACCTGTTACTGCTCCATCGTTACTAGCAGCCCTTATTCAACCTGTTACTGCTCCATCGTTACTAGCAGCCCTTATTCAACCTGTTACTGCTCCATCGTTACTAGCAGCCCTTATTCAACCTGTTACTGCTCCATCGTTACTAGCAGCCCTTATTCAACCTGTTACTGCTCCATCGTTACTAGCAGCCCTTATTCAACCTGTTACTGCTCCATCGTTACTAGCAGCCCTTATTCAACCTGTTAGTGCTCCATCGTTACTAGCAGCCCTTATTCAACCTGTTACTGCTCCATCGTTACTAGCAGCCCTTATTCAACCTGTTACTGCTCCATCGTTACTAGCAGCCCTTATTCAACCTGTTACTGCTCCATCGTTACTAGCAGCCCTTATTCAACCTGTTGTTGCTCCATCGTTACTAGCAGCCCTTATTCAACCTGTTACTGCTCCATCGCTACTAGCAGCCCTTATTCAACCTGTTGTTGCTCCATCTTTACTAGCAGCCCTTATTCAACCTGTTACTTCTCCATCGTTACTAGCAGCTCTTATTCAACCTGTTATTGCTCCATCGTTACTAGCAGCCCTTATTCAACCTGTTACTGCTCCATCGTTACTAGCAGCTCTTATTCAACCTGTTGTTGCCCCATCATTACTAGCAGCCCTTATTCAACCTGTTACTGCTCCATCGTTACTAGCAGCCCTTATTCAACCTGTTATTGCTCCATCGTTACTAGCAGCCCTTATTCAACCTGTTACTGCTCCATCGTTACTAGCAGCCCTTATTCAACCTGTTATTGCTCCATCATTACTAGCAGCCCTTATTCAACCTGTTACTGCTCCATCGTTACTAGCAGCCCTTATTCAACCTGTTATTGCTCCATCATTACTAGCAGCCCTTATTCAACCTGTTACTGCTCCATCGTTACTAGCAGCCCTTATTCAACCTGTTATTGCTCCATCATTACTAGCAGCCCTTATTCAACCTGTTACTGCTCCATCGTTACTAACAGCCCTTATTCAACCTGTTATTGCTCCATCATTACTAGCAGCCCTTATTCAACCTGTTACTGCTCCATCGTTACTAGCAGCCCTTATTCAACCTGTTATTGCTCCATCATTACTAGCAGCCCTTATTCAACCTGTTATTGCTCCATCATTACTAGTAGCCCTTATTCAACCTGTTACTGCTCCATCGTTACTAGCAGCCCTTATTCAACCTGTTACTGCTCCATCGTTACTAGCAGCCCTTATTCAACCTGTTATTGCTCCATCATTACTAGCAGCCCTTATTCAACCTGTTATTGCTCCATCGTTACTAGCAGCCCTTATTCAACCTGTTATTGCTCCATCGTTACTAGCAGCCCTTATTCAACCTGTTGTTGCTGTTGTAGCGTAGCGAGATCGAATTTGACATTTTACTGCGCTTCTCATCAATGTTGACTGTTTCTCGTAAATTTTAACTTTGACATTTCACTATGTTTCTCACCAATTTCGAATACTCTAAGCAGCGATGTCATAACTAAACTAAATTGAACACATAAAAAATTAAGTCTCATCTACGATATGTCTAGGTTTTTATATTGAGGAACATATTAAATGAGCAATGTATATTGAGACAATTATGTCAACAGTGGCTCTGGTCATAGATCAGCAATGTTGGCAAGTTTATGTTGTGTTTGTTTTTATGTCGTGTTTGTTTTAATTTCCACCCCACTTGCAGCATTGTACTCTACTCTGCGCTGTGAAGTCATATGACCGTTGAATATCTATAATCGTTGTAAATGCTTCATTCAGTGTAAATTCAACGCCATGGATCAATACAAAATACAAACGTACCCAATTTAAGACACTCAATTTTCAGTTTTACTTTAGCCAGACAAATGCAGTTTGGTAGGAGACTCCCGATATCTACCACACTCTCCCACCCTTGGTAGGAGACTCCCGATATCTACTTCACTCTCCTACCTTCGGTAGGAGACTCCCGATATGTACCACACTCTCCCACCTTTGGTAGGAGACTCCCGATATCTACCCCACTCTCCCATCACTCGTCACGACAAATAAATCTCCCGCTTTCACAAAACGTTGCACATGTTAACACACGAAACATCACTCTATGATAATCGTAACATTGATAAACATTCAAGCGCAGGATGACTCCTTTCATCGATAGCGTTATCGGTGTACATTTGATGTCGTCAAGCTGACCTACAAGATCAGCCGTGGCACTACGTGTCAACACAGAATTGACAGAGACACGACAATTGTTCGAATCTCGATAAGTTAATGGTTCTCTAGTGCACTTGCCACACGGACACAGTTCGACTTATCGGCTAACACCGACCAGTGGTTGGTCTAGTCGCGACACACGTAAGTCGATCGCATTCTGTCTGACCTGGTTTGGTCAGAATCACGTCACACCAACCAACATACTCGTGTTATTTATATTACATTTAGGGACGTTAGAAACTGTATGTCATACGTTGCATGTCACGCTTGCTGCCCTGTGAAACAACCAGCGTTGACTAATTCGCGTTCTGATTAGATTAGTCGCACGTCATGCGATAGTCTTTTTCACCGATTAAGTCGGTAAGCCGAACTCGGCCTTGGGCTTTGTTAGTATGTACAGTAATCACGATGAACGACGGATGTGGCGCCATCTGGCGAACATTATTGCAGCATAGAAACGTAGACACGATGTAACATGTTGACAAGTCTTCCCTTTTCGTCTTAATGGGTTGTAGATTCAGTTAGGCAAGAGGAACAAAACGACGGAGAAGTCTTCTGATAACACAAAAAATCAACTGTTTTAAAAGGAAAGTTTGAATACATTTGTCAATACACCAACAGGAAAGTCTTGAAGAGTTTTTGCAATATATTTGACTACCTATTACTTATGGAACTGAACATTGAACTTTAATTAAATATTAAAAATACGTTAGTTACATACTGCCGTGAGCTGACAACGGGAGCTGGTTTGATAGTGACCCAGTTCGTTTTCCCACCAGATATTTTCACAGAACCTGCTCTACTAATATCGCTACTTGGTGGCAGCACTAACTCATGTGTTTGTAATGTGGACTTACCTTTGTGGTCTTCATATTCGTTTTAGTTGTTTTGGTTAGATGCGTGCAACAGCTCCAGTAAATAATCATGTTTACACCAACTTAGTGCCATCAATCCCACCCCAAATCACCCTACCCCTTCTCACTGTCATTGTAATAATAACGGGACGTACTGTGGTACCTACCAATGACCCATGATACTCATAGCTTAGAAGTCAGTTTCGCCTACCTCAACAGATTTAACAACATTCGGACCTTAACGTACTGGAGTAAATTAACATTTGCTAAGTTTAAATGCCACATTAGTCGGGTATAATGAAAACAATCCGTAGCCCATATACATCAGCGGGGTGTAGACTTACGCACAGGCCGCACACGACGAAAATTGTGGCCGACTGTAAGCGCGTTCGTGCTAGGTGCGGTTGGGTGGTGGGTCAACTACACAATAAGTGATGAGGTGCACCACTAAAGGGCTATCCATGAAGTATATCACGCTATTCGGTGACTTTTGAGACCTCCCGCTCTTTGTGATGTATAACGTTGGCCTGTACACTCCAGAAAACGACGCGGGTTTCGAGCAAGAAGACCCAACCCAAATATAATGTATAAGTCTACTTACTTGTATTGATTCGTGTGTAATTAATAAACAATACAATATAATGTCCATGTTTGAGTACGTCTAGTAGGTGTAATGATACATGTAGTGACTGCCTTGTAGGTTTTTTTTGGTACTAATACATGAATGACACTAATGGACAAACACTGGCATAGCAATTACTTTTATACGTCTGGTACTGATAGCTATCCGTGCCAAAACGTTTTCTTTTTTAATCGTTAGGTACATCTTCGTTTTTTTTTATGGGGTCGTCGTGTCAGGATAAAGTAATAATTGTAGTTAATATTATTTTAATTTAAGTTGAACGTTCGCTTCCGTAAGTCATTGTTTGTAAACGGTGTTACCAATAATCGTAACAATTTTACTTGTGCTGCATCTCACACTTTGTTTTATTAATGTCGTGTAGTCTTAGCTGAATATTGGAAAGGAGTGATTTGTCAATTTATTATTTGTTTCAATTATGCAAATGTGGTCGGTAGAGGGCGTCGCATTTTATGTATGTTGCGGGCGGAACTAATCTCGCGTATCCGACTCTCGCTCGCCTTCGTGAATTCGCCGAGAAGGCATTCTAGCCTCAGAGGCGTGGTCTCCTTTTTACCCACAGTCACCACTCCATTTTGTGCAGGCGTTCCCGTGAAACTTCAGCAAGGGCCAGTCAGCGGCAGTGTCGAGATTGTACACTAACATTAGTTTTGCCTGATTTAAACTTTTCAGTCTGACAGTTGTGTTAATATAATCAAAGCTTAAAGTTAATTCGAATTGCTTTGATTAAACTGATGAGATCTAGGTGAATACATAATGTATGAGCAGTATGATATTGTGTAGAATGTTGTGCAGAACTATTGATATATTATCGCCCAGTTTACAACCTAATCAATGAAACATATCTCAATAGAGCGTCATTCGTGTTTGCAGATTGTTCACTCGCCACTCGCATGATAGAAAATGGCATAAACAGTCGGCACTTGTCTAGAATCCGGGCCCACATCGATTTCGACGTTATTAACATTCAATATGTACAGTAACCACGGACAACTGAACTACGGAACATGTCAATTATTAAACATGTTATGCGTAAAAACTCCTCCTTTTTCGAAGTTTGAATTCGCTTACACGATGGTGCTTTGTGCAGTTTAAATACCGTGTTGTTCCCAAAAGACGCGCAATGCGCGAGTGCGATGGCTTGGGTGCGCGTCTATTAGTTCTCTAACGTAGCACGATTCATGATCTGCCGCTATGGGTGAAATTAGCCTCTAAATCAGATTGTTAGCTAATCCGCAGTGTGGCGCCACTGTGAACTATGCGAAGAATTCGAGGCGCTTCTACTGAATGACTCGGGAACCATTTCATTGATCACCGATCTATTTCATAACTAACGCTTGTTTTACGTGATGTTTTTTTGTTTAATCTACATGTGCTTCGAATTGTTTTGATGGTGCTAAATTAACTGAATGTAAGCATACGATGAGGTGTTGCGGAGTTTGTCTTGCACTTAGCAAAGATGCAGTTTCAGCGCATCTACTAAAGCAAACGACACTCGATCGACACACTACAAAAACTCACGAGACAGACGCTCAAAAAGCATGTTTGTTCGCGTTTTATAATTTCAGACAAACAACGGCAGCCGGCCGCCACTCGATTCTTTGAGCATCATTAAATAGACAATTCAAACTCGCAGCTGAAGAAATGACCGAAGTCTCCAACTTTTAGAACACATTCTGAGTAAACTAGTGGTATAATATTCTTGATTTTAGTTGCACATGGTTAGTTTTTATGATATCTTTTAGGAGTACCGCCCCAACACCATGGCTTTTGTTTCGCTTTAGTGGTGGTCATGCTACGGCGTGTAGATAGCGATGCATATTTTGTACATATCAAAGTTCTACATGTAATAAATTGAGTCACCTGATCCTGCATTGGTAGTTGGTACTTCTGAAAATAAAAGCGGCTTTGACTTGGGCGATACATTTCCACAGTATGATACAAAAAATACATGCATTTAACATAATTAAGTTTAGATGTACTCGAACGATGATATGATGTGACTGATATGCTGTGGATGAGCCCACGTCAATGCATGTCTTATTCCAAATTCCCCACCAGTGGTGTCACTCACCATTTGAACACTGACACAACTTACAATTGATATGCATGTGCTGCACATCTTTATTTCATTAGGTAGACTCCTGCGACACGAAATCTCTCCATTTCAGCTGCATACAGTTGTAAATAGTGTGTGTATTGAAAATGTGTCAATTGTCCATTTTTGAATTGATAATCAAGTTGTGGCAGTGGTGATATGACGAGTGACGTCACTGTAGGGCGATGTGGCTTCGTTCACTACAATTGGTCGTATTCACATGAGGTATGTAATAACCACTAGGTGGCGTTGTTGGTTCGACAAACGAGTTATGACTAGTGGAAGCGCAACTATTAAAATATTGTCGGCGACGTTTGCGTTGCGCGGTTATTGCCACAATTTTAACCATAAAACACGTTGCTCGTTTTTTTTCAAGGTAATGTTTTAGTGCATGACATATTAATAAAAATAAAATAACTGAAATAATAACAGAAACCAACCACGGATTCCACCGACAAAACAAACAGGAAATATTGACTGCTAAACACATTATGAGAGGTCCACAGTCTCAGACAATCTCAGAGATTGTTTCATTTATCCTGCATTTCTTTCGTCTTCAAATAATCGGTTTCTTTTTTCTTCAAACATTCCTGCACAACTATGAACAATGAACATAATAATATAATTAGAAATGTGTGATATATTTGTCATTTGTTTTACATGGTTACGTTTTCTATAAAAGGTGGCTGGAGAATGTATACAATGGATCATTTGTTTTACATGGTTACGTTTTCTATAAAAGGTGGCTGGAGAATGTATACAATGGATCATTTGTTTTACATGGTTATGTTTTCTATAAAAGGTGGCTCGAGAATGTATACAATGGATCATTTGTTTTACATGGTTACGTTTTCTATAAAAGGTGGCTGGAGAATGTATACAATGGATCATTTCCGTATTATGGATCCTGCCTTCCCAACCACCCTCATACTATTGATCTGTTACGTCATCTCCAACAGGAGGATCTCCTCCTAATGATCTAACTCGGTACACCTACATTATTACCGCATGCTAACCTACCGACGGTGCAACTGGGACCAGACCATCCGGACGTACACTGACATATGTAACGTCGATCTTCGTTGATACACGTAGCGTTGTTCTTACACGGATTGTCGCTGTACGTTAAGTGACCTGAAACATTAATAACAGTTGTTCACTTGTTTCTTTGGTTTCTTCTGTTTTCTGGATTTGTTAGTGAACTTCACTGCAAACACCACATGAAACCGGCGGCTTGGGTTAAGTAAAACACGCTTGTTTGTATTTTAAAGGATAAGCTAGGTGCTATACAACAAATATCACACTCCACAACATCATATCATCACCACTGCCACAACATGGTAATAATTCAAAATATACCGTTGCGGAGTGGTATAGACCACTGGGTGGCTGGGCAACCCGATTGCTATTTACGACTTCTAACGTCATTGCAGGTGTGCATTTTAGCGTACATAACATAGTTTAAAAAAAAAAAGAATATTTTTTTTGTTTCTAGACACATTATTAATACAAACATTATCCACAATTGTTTGAAATGGAAAGATGCTTTGACGCAAAATCCGCAGTGTACCAAATGAAATAAAGATATAATATGCACAAACAATGTAAGACGCTGATGTAATGTAAGACGCTGAGCTTGCTTCGTCAAAACCAGCATCTCGATTCGGGATACATTTTTTGATAAGGAAACGCGGAGGTCATCCTTCACGTACAGTCGAGTCATCCTTCATGTACAGTCGAGTCGTCCTTCATGTACAGTCGAGTCATCTTTCATGTACAGTCGAGTCACCTTTCATGTACAGTCGAGTCTTCCATCATGTACAGTCGAGTCATCCTTCATGTACAGTCGAGTCACCCTTCATGTACAGTCGAGTCTTCCTTCATGTACAGTCGAGTCATCCTTCATGTACAGTCGAATTATCCTTCATGTACAGTCGAGTCACCCTTCATGTACAGTCGAGTTATCTTTCATGTACAGTCGAGTCATCCTTCATGTACAGTCGAGTCACCCTTCATGTCCAGTCGAGTTATCCTTCATGTACAGTCGAGTCATCCTTCATGTACAGTCGAGTCATCATTCAGGTACAGTCGAGTTATCCTTCATGTACAGTCGAGTCACCCTTCATATACAGTCGAATCATCCTTCATGTACAGTCGAGTTATCCTTCATGTACAGTCGAGTTATCCTTCATGTACAGTCGAGTCATCCTTCATATACAGTCGAGTCACCCTTCATGTACAGTCGAGTCATCCTTCATATACAGTCGAGTCACCCTTCATGTACAGTCGAGTCATCCTTCATGTACAGTCGAATCATCCTTCATGTACAGTCGAGTCATCCTTCATGTACAGTCGAGTCATCCTTCATGTACAGTCGAGTCATCCTTCATGTACAGTCGATTCATCCTTCATGTACAGTCGAGTCACCCTTCATGTACAGTCGAGTCATCCTTCATGTACAGTCGAGTCACCCTTCATGTACAGTCGAGTCACCCTTCATGTACAGTCGAGTTATCCTTCATGTACAGTCGAGTCATCATTCAGGTACAGTCGAGTCACCCTTCATGTACAGTCGAATCATCCTTCATGTACAGTCGAGTTATCCTTCATGTACAGTCGAGTTATCCTTCATGTACAGTCGAGTCATCCTTCATATACAGTCGAGTCACCCTTCATGTACAGTCGAGTCATCCTTCATATACAGTCGAGTCACCCTTCATGTACAGTCGAGTCATCCTTCATGTACAGTCGAATCATCCTTCATGTACAGTCGAGTCATCCTTCATGTACAGTCGAGTCATCCTTCATGTACAGTCGAGTCATCCTTCATGTACAGTCGATTCATCCTTCATGTACAGTCGAGTCACCCTTCATGTACAGTCGAGTCATCCTTCATGTACAGTCGAGTCATCCTTCATGTACAGTCGAGTCATCCTTCATGTACAGTCGAGTCACCCTTCATGTACAGTCGAGTCATCCTTCATGTACAGTCGAGTCACCCTTCATGTACAGTCGAGTCATCCTTCATGTACAGTCGGGCACTTGCAGGACATTGACTAGAATCGTTGCTCGCAGAGATAGGTAGATTGAAACAGGAACAGGACATATTTATTAGTCCCAAAGACATAACAAAACATTATATATCGTTAAAAATGTGTCAACTTGTATGAATCTGACCTAATGTTAGGCATCGAACCAAAATGCATTCCTAGAGACAGGCTCTAATGACAAAAAAACAGTAAATACATAACATGTACGCTACTTGGAGATTGACCCATATACATACATTCCGTAAATGTATAAAATACTAAAAAAAATCAATATATTATTTTAAATTGTCAGAAATGCAATGTTTCAATATTATTTTTGCCAGCGCGTGACCCGAGCGTTCTCGCGATGCATCGCTTAAAATGAGCAAAGCAGGAAGCTCAAGTTAAAATCATAATTACGATCTTCGTCGTCCATTACTTATATAAGTCTGTACATATCTACTCTTTGCATTAAGTAATACAGTCGACGTTAATATACGTCTTTAAGCATACAGTTTATCGCGACTTTTACTACAGTTGTTTACCGCCACCTATCGTTAGTGAACAAGTGAACTTAGCGAGACGTCCACTGGTGATTTAGTCTACGATTGTTATCACATACGACGTTTACTACAGTTGTTTACAGCGACCTATCGTTAGTGAACAAGTGAACTTAGCGAGACGTCCACTTGTGATTTAGTGTACGATTGTTATCACATACGACGTTTACTACAGTTGTTTACAGCCACCTATCGTTAGTGAACAAGTGAACTTAGCGAGACGTCCACTGGTGATTTAGTCTACGATTGTTATCACATACGACGTTTACTACAGTTGTTTACCGCCACCTATCGTTAGTGAACAAGTGAACTTAGCGAGACGTCCACTGGTGATTTAGTCTACGATTGTTATCACGTACGAATACGTCATTAGGCCGCTTCCGATCCTAAACTTTCCCCTTGCTAATTATTTACATTCATTCCTTAGCTCGTAATTTTAGACGACTAGATATGAACACTAACTGACGTTTTCTTCGTTGTGGTGGCTGCGTTGAAACGTCGACTCTGTGTGGCAAACATGCTCACCGTAAACATCCATGTACACATTTGTGCTCTGTACAACTAGAACAAACTCTCAATGTAATCTATCTATACAACAACATATCTGTTTGTTTGTCCGTCCCCCCTCTCTCCCTCCCTCCGACCCTCCGTCCCGCCGTCCCTCACTCCGTTCCATACTCCCCTCTCACTACCCCCTTCCTCCTCCCCTCCCTCCATCCCCCTCTCTCCGCCGCCCCCTCAGTCCATCCCTTTGTCCGTTCCTCCCTCCGTCCGTCGGTCCCCCTCCTTCCCTCCCTCCCACCAACCCTGCATCCCTCCGTCCCTCCATCCCTCCCTCCCTTCCACCCTCCCTCCCTTCCACCCTCCCTCCCTCCCTCCTTCCCTCCATATATCCATCCAGCAGTCTCTCCCTTTTCTCTCCGTCCTTCCCTCCCTCTCCCCCTCCCTACCTACTTACCTACCTACCTACCTACCATCCTGCCGTCCTCCGTCCGTCCGTATTTTGCTTCCAATGCATAGCAGCATTTGTGAGCAGATCCTGATGAGACTTTGTAAGGTGACACACCTGATGACAGACATGTGGGGACCACTGTATTCAATCAAATATAATTGTACTACAGTAAACAAAACGATGCGCTCGCAAGAGTAACATGTCTTCCAGGTCGTACCTACACTACATTAGGAACGACAGATGTGGCGACACGTCATTGAGGTTCGACGCGTTGTTGGTGTGACATTATTGTATTCAGTGAAGTTCTACGAGTAATTCATTATCACATAAACGACTCGGTAAAAATTAACAGTTATGCATGTGTAGTGTGAACTAATTAACATTTCAGAGACGTTTCCAAAGAGTCGTATAAGCTCTTGCACTGACTGCCTTTTCTCCTCGTAACTCGGCAAGTTTACTATGCGAGTTTGCGCTTGCTAATGTAGTCTAATTGGAAATAAAGTTTGATTTGAATAAACTTCCCTTCAGATGTGAGATACCTGATTTTGCTACCTTCATTTGGAAACATACTTTAGACATCTGTCTCCATTGCGTATGTGGCGTGTATGTAGTCATCGAGATAGCTGCATGTCCCCAGTGCGTCTTTGGCGTGTATGTAGTCATCGAGATAGCTGCATGTCCCCAGTGCGTCTTTGGCGTGTATGCAAGTGGCAACTGTAACTGTGAATATAGTAGTTACGCCGACTGTTGCCAATTCAGTAAGTACCATACTTTAGTTCAGTAACGTTCTTTTGTTTGTCAATTGCTTTTTAATGACACTTTATTTGTTCTCGAATATCATACCAGACCAAATACTGTTCGCTAAGCCACTCGAAAAGCTGCGATCATAGTTACGAAATAATAAATGTAAATGCACGTTTCTTATGAAACGTTTTAAAATTAATCCCTAACAGGTGTACTGACTCGAACTCAAACACATTAAATTTTGAACAGAACGAGATATGTTGCCGATGATGTTCCGATCCCGTTGTACGATAATATTGTTTGCGTCCTGTTTAAGAACGTTTTTCGAAGAGAGACAAAGCGGTTTTTTAATGGGTTCAAACACATACGAGTCGTCGGAATAACGTATTCCTGTCCCAGGTTTTTCATGCTGGTGGGCAACAGTCTTCGCACCTGACCTAAAAACAAACCAAAATATGTAAGGACAAGTCCTATTGCGATGAGGCGAAAGCCAGGATGGCAGGTTGTGGTGGCCGGAAGCCGTTAGCTGAAGCTTAGAAGCATAACTTCAGCGGCACGGATATGATGGTATTGTGTTGTTGATGAACAACGACAACAACATGACGCATCATTCTAGAAAGTAAAAATGTAAAGGTACGTTCTTATATAATGCCGTATCCAGCCCTTGGGACTGCTCAAAACGCTTTACACTTCACCACTAGTCATACTTGTTCATTTCAACGCCATCAGTAGGAAGCAATCAGCCACACTGCAATAAGTGCGCGAGGACTATTTGTTCAAATACCCACCTCTTTCTATAGCCAGGTACTCATTTATACAGCTGAGTCAACTGTTGCAACGTGGGATGAACGAAATTGCCAAATTATTGGGCTTCACGTAATTTGGAGTATGTCAATCTTCTTTAATTAATGTTAAATTGTTATTATTATGTATTAATATCAGTTCATTCTTGAGTATTAGTGTATCAACTTAACTATATAATGGTTATTTTTATTGTGTACGTTTAAATTATCTACACCAGGCATCAGCCAGATTCATGTATACTTAGACTTTAAAAACAATTAGTTTAATACAATTGATCAGCATCATGAAATTAAATTATAATTTTTATTAAGTTGTACTTAATGCTTGTAGCGCCCTCTGTATTTTTAAAACATGATCCCTGTGTGAACTTGTGGCGCCCTCTGCATTGTGAATACCCCTATGTGTAAAGCTGGGGTATTCAAATAGGTAAAATGGTCTGAAAAATGGCAAATTTTATTAAATTTTTGGAAATGGATACTTTAAAAAATTCTAGGAAGAACAATAAAAAGAAAAGGACTTGGGAGTAACATTTGGTATCTACATTTTAAAGCAATGCGGGATTGCTGCTTCAAAAGATAAGCGCAAGCGCAGTTCTATGAACGTAGTCTAACGCGGGACGTATTAAGTGAGGCTGGCATACACAGAACCAACGCCAACTCTCAAACAACATCGCCTTGGCAAATATTGGAATAAGTGGATGCAAATATATTTTCATTTGGCGAGCGAATTTTGCTAGGTTTTGACACTCGTGACGTGACAGTTCTGTGTTCAGTAAACCACTGGCGTGATATTGTTTATTTTGTTGCAAATTGTTATGCGTTAGTAAAGCTTATAGGCACAGCCAAAAAACATGATTTTTTTTCCCTTTAAGGAACAGTGTACGTTAGACACGAGAAAGAACGCGTTCTCACAGACGGTGATAAATGAATGGAAAAAAGTGATAGCGACTGAAATAAGACCAGAAATGTACTGATCAATATCATTAATTTTATTCCAATCTCCAAATTTGACGAATTGAATTGTGTCAACTGCAAGCATTATCCTATGTAGTTGAGTCGCCCAAGTCAACTTAATAGTTGGATTTACTTTGTGAAACAGACATCAACATTTTGTATGTTGTACGAATCTATGCATTGTGTCACAGAACGTTTGTCTTTATAGTGGTCTCCTAATTTTGCTCGTGGGTGCGGTCTGTTTGTGATGGTTCAGGAGTCGTATCAGGAGATGGCGACCAAGGTGTGTATTATATGTGTTTTGTGGATTACTTTGTGTTTTGTTTATATGTGCGTGTGCATGAGTGGGTGTGTATGTATGTATATATGCATGCATGCATGCATGCATGTATGTATGTATGTTTGCATGTATGTATGTATGTATGTATTTATTTATGTATGTATGTATGTATGTATGTATGTATGTATGTATGTATGTATGTATGTATGTATGTATGTATGTATGTATGTATGTATGTATGCAAGCATGCATGCATGCATGTACGTATGCATGCATGTATGTATGCATGTATGTATGTATGTATGTATGCATGTATGTATGTATGCATGTATGCATGCATGTATGTATGTATGTATGTATGTATGTGTGTATGTATGCATGTATGTATGCATGTATGTATGTATGTGTGCATGTATGTATATATGCATGTATGTACATATTGCGAACATATATTGTGGGCGGAAGCGGTTTGCCATGATATAAGTTGTTGAAATATTGCTACCAAAAACTTAACTTTAACCTTTCTATTAGTTACCGCATTCCAGACATACGTGACGAGGAGGACGTGAAACATTAATCCCAAATAGGACCGTGAACCTGGCAAATGTGTTATGGCAGGGTGTTTTACCATGAACGTAAACAATGCAATTAATTTTAAAATGAAGGGGATAAGCACTTGCTATTTAATGCCGGTCCTGTTTGAACCTCACTTGAGACTATAGTTGTTTCTCATTCACAAGCAATGATAGGCAATGATGTCATTGTTGCGTACTTTCCAGTTGCTGCACAACACAACGCCAGACCTTCTCGAGAAGAGGACGCTAACGTACATCACTTCATCATGGTAGCTCTGTGAACCAAGTGAGAGAGACCGCTTCGTAGAGACCACGTATGATACGCTTTTGTTTACTGTGAATACGAGTTCATGATAGACAAACAGAATAGTATTTACAAGTAGCTGACTCGGGCTCCATTGTAGCTTTCGAGTTATCGACTGATAACTACTATATTTACATGTAGTGAACTCGTATTCACGGTAAACATTAGTGCAGTGGAACGCAGCACAAATTGCCAACTGATGCGAGTCCGAGGCTCCGGACGACATCGCTCTGAGGTTCGTTGGAGCATACAAGTCTTTCCACCACTCAACGCCTGTATGTAAAGATGCTGTGGACTACTTCATTGATATATAAATAAAATGCTGATACCTGTCAATATCCAATGCCCCTTACCGCTTACCGTCAATATGTATGCCAGTGTGTAACATGCTGTTGTGTCTCTCAGTTTATGACGTGATATTTTAGAAATCATACGCCAACATTCCATCATTTGTTGATCAATTAAAAAATATGATTAATAAATATGTGCACGGTGTTTGTTTTTCTCGTTTGCAACACATGTTACATAATCAATTATTCGTAACCGAATTTTATAAGTCACCAAAAACATCGTGTACGAGTATCAACGGAGTGTAGCGTTACGCACACTACCGGCTTACATGGCCGACGCGATGTCGCGCGATATTGTAGTACAATAATTCGTCGTGTAAACACCACCGCGAAACCGCCCAACGAGACCAATTTGTGGCTACGGCTATATCGGTGAAATTGAGGATGGGTCCAATTTTGTCAATAGCCGGTCGCGATGTTGAAGCAGTTGCCAATAAGTGACTGTCACGACCGATAGCTGGTGCACCCGTCGTGACCTTTCATCAACTACGCATATAAGTGACTGCCGCGACCGAGAGCTGGTGCACCCGTCGTGACCTTTCATCCACTACCCATATAAGTGACTGCCGCGACCGAGAGCTGGTGCACCCGTCGTGACCTTTCATCAACTACCCATATAAGTGACTGCCGCGACCGAGAGCTGGTGCACCCGTCGTGACCTTTCATCAACTACACATATAAGCGACTGCCGCGACCGATAGCTGGTGCACCCGTCGTGACCTTTCATCAACTACACATATAAGCGACTGCCGCGACCGATAGCTGGGGCACCCGTCGTGACCTTTTATCAACTACCCATATTATTGGTAACCAATTAATTTCATCACAATTAATTATGGTAAATGATTCTACTTCAGGGCTCTCTTTAGTCTCATTTATCCGACCCTCGCTCGTGAATTCGCCGAGAAGAGAATTTTGATTCAGAGGCGTGGTCTCGTTGTTACCCACTGTCCCCACTGTTTGTGTAGGCGTTCCCGTGAAGCGCCAGCAACCAATCAGCGTTATTATCGCGATTCTACAGTAAACAATTCCTGATTACAATTTTCAGTCTGACAGTCGTGTCAATGTAATAAAAGTTTAAAGTTAATTCGAATTACATCGCATAAACTGATACAAGTTCATTTCATAATTTCCATCATAATGAAAAGTACGCATTGCATCCACACAATGATGTGTGCGACAAACGGCGGCGCCACAGCACTGAGCCTAGACAATCGAGGGTAGGCTCTCTTTCGAGTGACACACGGTGGCGCCACATAATGGAATCTGGATAATCGAGGCTAGGTCCAATATAAACGCGAAACACTATCCATTTCACCACTGCTACAGCTTGCATTTGATGTGCAGGTTCTGCGCATCTTTATTTCATTTAGTAAACTCCAAGTTTTGTCAGGACATCTCTCAGTTTCAGTTGTATACAGTTGTGTATTGTATCTGCATCGGTGCCTAGAAACACAACAAGGCTCGTGTTTTGTTTGAAACTTAGTAGGCCCCTTCTACCTAGGTTCAGCATCAGGGAAAGGAAAGAAGATATTCCACCCAGAGGCTAACTGTGTAACATGTCGTGGAAAAACTCACGCGATGCCCAAAACAGGGCTTTTTGGAGTAAACCAATTGAACATTCAGAATTCAATGTATTAATTCTTAAGGACCCGTAAGGTCATTTTACCTTTTTGAATCAAGTAGCGTTTGACTGCTATGTCGTCAGCATGTGACTCGAGCGTTATCACGATACATTGGTCCAGTGGAGCAAAGCAGGAAGTACGAACTAAACTACCCACTGGATGAAAGCTCGGTAGTTGACTATTACCATGACCTTCGTCGTCCTTCAATGATTGCATACAAAAGTCTGCGCACGTCTACACTGTGTACGGGGTTGTCCAGCCGTTGACAAATGTGCTTCATGAAGATTCCTCCTCAATTCGATTGTTTTGCTAGTCTCATTTCAAATTCATTTTGCGAAAAACCAAACCTACCTACCTAGTATCGACTGCAACATGCTAGCTCGTTTGTGCAACCTTTGTATGTAGACTTTGAGAAATCATCAGTCAAATTATTATATTACATAATGTTTTATCAAACAATAAGTCAAGTGAAAATGGAAACGCTGAAAGGTCATGAATTTCACCCGTGGTGAAATTTCGTAACGATGTCATGTGATCGGCGAGAGGATGGAACTCACGCCCATAATCGGCATAGATCAGCGCAGTGTTTACCATTTTCTATATTTACTATTTTGAGCCTTGGCAGATCCAACAATTGAAGCCAATTATTTCGAAAATTTCAACAAAAATACGAATGTAATTATTAAATCAATTGCGGATGTCGCTTAGATATTGCACACACAACATATTTGGACACCAACGAATCGGGTTTGCGATATGCTAAATCAGTTGGGGGAGCAGTTTCAAATGTGGCGCTTATCGCGGCGTTTACCACTGCTGTTCATCACGATCCTTATTATGCACGTAGACCTCATAATACAACAGCGGTTGGTACATTGTCCCCCAAACAAGCCACTTAAGTTAGGTTTCGCTCATTAACTGCAGCGATGCTGAATGCTTCCCAGAGATATCAACGCAGCCAACCGGAAAATTGCAAAGCGGTTTGTACAGACCCAAGTACGAGACATCGTGATATAAAAAAATACACACATTTACCTGATCCAACTTCCCACTAGAGGGGGCTGTGACGAAACAAACGCTCTAACACATGACTCTAGACACAGACGCCATTGTTATGTGTGTGCAGCTATTATTGCGACCAAGACGCCGTGAAGCTGCGGTTGATAATGGATAATTGCGTGATAGTAAAAAGTACACGACAATATTTGGCTAACAGGACTCTAGACACAAACGCTAGTGCTGTGTTGTGTGGTTAATAGCGATCAAGACGCCGTGAAACTGCGGCGGTTCAGAAACATGTCGCTCTAGGTACATCGTTGCTGGCGAACATAGAATGTTGAGCCAAATTAGTTCATGCTGTTCGATTCAATTGTTGCAGCATTTTGCACATTTACAAAGTGTTCGCTGTTTTCTTTGATCACAATACATCCCGTTTTTGCACTCCTTTTGTGTATAATTACACGCGACAACAAAACGACACTACTTTTATGATCTAAAGAATTAATCTTGCTGCCAAACACCTTTTCAAATACGTGTGCACATTTTCATATATCATTACTTAGCGCAAATCGAACATGTGTGATGTTGGTGAACCGACAATAAATCGAACATGTGTGATGTTGGTGAACCGACCACACATGGATAACAGAAGAGAAACGTATTTTTGCTCGCTGTGGTTTATCTTAAATCTCGGGTGGGGGTGGGGGTTGGGGGGGGGGAGGCGAGCTTATTCATCAGTTAGTTTACCATGCAACAATGTAGCGGCGCAAAGGAAAATATGGGGAAATATACTGTATTTGCGCCTTGGGCACTTTTATCAGCATCCAAGGGAGATGAATCGGTTAGCTGTTTATGCGTGAGACGGCTTACCGATATTTTGACAAGACACTTCTTTTTTGGTTTCAATGTCATGTGTTATAAAATTCGTATCTATATTCTTTTTTCAAAATGGCCTATATCGTTAGTAACATACAAGACGCCGAAAACTATACTTTTGTTTGAATATATTTTTAAAAGTATTTTCTTAGACAAAATATAAATGTTAGTACACAAAATTAGATACAACGCAATACAATAAATACACTTCTATTGCGCTAATATCCTCGAGAAAACCAAGATCAGAAGCTCACCATAAAAGGGTTAGTCAGTTTCTAGTAGGTTTAACAATTCCAGTCGTAAACAGTTGGATCGGTTCGCTGAGGAGCTATGAAGGATAAGCGTGTATAAAAAAGCGAGTATACAAAGGTTGTTTCGCTTACGGAGTTCCACAGAGCAGGTGCGGCAGCTGAGAAAGTTCTAGGACCGACGTTTGTCTCAACACCTTGAAGTTTGATGAAACAAATGAAGTATTCAAGCTCTATGCAAAATGTCAGAAACATTCGGAGATAAACTTATTTTGGCAAGAATTTGGTGTCGCTGGTGATACCACCCCAAGTAACACCAGTGTTTGTAACACCAGGGACATATTATACCACCCCAAGTAACACCAGTGTTTGTAACACCAGGGACATATTATACCACCCCAAGTAACACCAGTGTGTGTAACACCAGTGACATATTATACCACCCCAAGTAACACCAGTGTGTGTAACACCAGGGACATATTATACCACCCCAAGTAACACCAGTGTTTGTAACACCAGGGACATGTTATACCACCCCAAGTAACACCAGTGTTTGTAACACCAGGGACATGTTATACCACCCCAAGTAACACCAGTGTGTGTAACACCAGGGACATGTTATACCACCCCAAGTAACACCAGTGTGTGTAACACCATGGACATATTATACCACCCCAAGTAACACCAGTGTTTGTAACACCAGGGACATATTATACCACCCCAAGTAACACCAGTGTGTGTAACACCAGGGACATATTATACCACCCCAAGTAACACCAGTGTGTGTAACACCAGGGACATGTTATACCACCCCAAGTAACACCAGTGTTTGTAACACCAGGGACATATTATACCACCCCAAGTAACACCAGTGTTTGTAACACCAGGGACATGTTATACCACCCCAAGTAACACCAGTGTTTGTAACACCAGGGACATATTATACCACCCCAAGTAACACCAGTGTGTGTAACACCAGGGACATGTTATACCACCCCAAGTAACACCAGTGTGTGTAACACCAGGGACATGTTATACCACCCCAAGTAACACCAGTGTGTGTAACACCAGGGACATATTATACCACCCCAAGTAACACCAGTGTTTGTAACACCAGGGACATGTTATACCACCCCAAGTAACACCAGTGTGTGTAACACCAGGGACATATTATACCACCCCAAGTAACACCAGTGTGTGTAACACCAGGGACATATTATACCACCCCAAGTAACACCAGTGTGTGTAACACCAGGGACATGTTATACCACCCCAAGTAACACCAGTGTTTGTAACACCAGGGACATATTATACCACCCCAAGTAACACCAGTGTGTGTAACACCAGGGACATATTAAGCGAAGTACACTGCATGCTCCGCGGAACAATTCACGAACTTTCATCCGATGACAACTTTTCCCTTCAGACTTGATACCTTCATGTGCAAATTCGGTAACACCAGTGACGCCTTATAAAAATACGCCCTGATTCAACACAATTTGTAATTGAAGAATACTAGATACTATTAAGAACATATTCTCACTTCCATTCCACTCCTCGTATACGACGGAGCTCCTGCCGACACGACTCGTATACGACGGAGCTCCTGCCGACACGGCTCGTATTCGACGGGGCTCCTGCCGACACGACTCGTATACGACGGGGCTCCTGCCGACACGACTCGTATACGACGGGGCTCCTGCCGACACGACTCGTATACGACGGGGCTCCTGCCGACACGACTCGTATACGACGGGGCTCCTGCCGACACGACTCGTATATGACGGGGCTCCTGCCGACACGACTCGTATACGACGGGGCTCCTGCCGACACGACTCGTATACGACGGGGCTCCTGCCGACACGACTCTCTCATGACTAGAATCAGAAATGTCCCCGATTTTACTAAATCACCGAAATCATGCAGGATAACACCAGTGAACAAACATTCGAACACACTGATTCTCGATAAATATGTGCTCAATAATAAAAAACTTCATGAATAATGGACAATTAAATAATTGACTATGCTCCCGTCGTAGGAAGCGGTCAAGACAAAGTTAAAGCAGACTTGTTATTCAAATTCAGAATGTGATATATGGTATCAGGGAGATATCACGAACAAGAGAAATACGTATGCATACACACGTGAACTCAAAACATAATCATTATCAACGTAATCCCGTTTAGTAAGTGAATACATTTACATGGTCTTACTCCAAGAATCAACTTTACTCCGTAAGTCGAATATAAATAACTCAGTTCACAAACAGCATAATCAACATATGTACTCCTTAATCGAACATAAAATAACCCAGTTCACATTCAACATAATCAACATAGGTACGATCAGTCAATGAATACACAATTCATAGCATACCCTCGACTGAATCACCGGTATTCACAGTTCTTATTCCACACTCAGACCACACACGTCGGCCTTATCTCGACAGGCGGCAGCTCATTGCGACAGTCTTTCTTATCATAACCGGTGTTCGGCGAACCGCATCAACCCGAGATATTTCGGTTCGAGCCTTCAAAGCTCCACGTCTCCGAGGCCGCCCCTGTAAATACTAGCTCTCATATTTACACTAGTGAGATACTCCGGACGAATGAACCCCGCTACCCGACATTCAATAGGCGATCACTGAACCGAATAAGAAGGCGATTCTCGACACACGACCTCTGGTCTATTTGTCAACTCTTTTGTTCGCGTCTTCAAACGACCATGACATATAAACATTCACCGTCAAAATGTTGACAGCCTTACTAACTACAACTTACTGCATTCGGCAACCTCAAGTGCCATATAACATGCAAGTTATAAATAATTTGACAGATTCATATGCCATCCATTGCTATCCACTATATAATTCGTGACTTCATGAACTCGCTTTGAAAGGTGCCCACGGCACGACCAAACGTCTTCAAGCGTCGATTATATTATCTTTCCCCTTTCTCAGTCGCCGGATCTTTAAAAAACCAGAATGATCACGATATCTCCACTATTCTATGACCCTATGCCAACACCTAACGTAGGGTGACGTTCCCTTCTCTTTAACATGTCTATGTTCATATCAATGGGTGCATAGAGGTAAATACACTGCTATTTTCAGCATGATATTGTTATCGTTTGATTAATTCGCTTTTATGCACTTTTTGTCGACAGAAATACACACACAACGTTATATACACACACACACACACACACACACACACACACACACACACACACACACACACACACACACACACACACACACACACACACACACACACACACACACACACACACACACACACACACACACACACACACACACACACACACACACACACACACACACACACACACACACACACACACACACACACACACACACACACACACACACACACACACACACACACACACACACACACACACACACACACACACACACACACACATTTATTTAAGTATACATGCACACGTCGTAAACATCGTGTATACTACAGCCGTGTTTACTACGGGTGTTTACCTCTACCTACTGCTAACTAGCGTTACCGAACGAATCAATTTAGCAGGACTTCCACTGGTGTTTTCATGGAGGCTTGTTTTCATATACGAATAGGTTAAAGTAATTAAGTCGTTTCCGGTCCGAACAATCGTTTACAATCTTTATCTAGATTGTAATTTTAGACAACTAGGTATGCACACTAATTGACTTTCTCTTCGTTTTGTGCGCTGCGTTGAAACGCCGACTCTGTGTGACAAACATGCTCACCATAAACAACCATGTACATAGTCGTGCTCTGTACAACTAGAAAACTCTCAGTCTAATATATAAATCAAAAAGCCCAGTCCGCCCGCCCGCCCGCCCGCCCGCCCGCCCGCCCGCCCGCCCGCCCGCCCGCCCGCCCGCCCGCCCGCCCGCCCGCCCGCCCGCCCGCCCGCCCGCCCGCCCGCCCGCCCGCCCGCCCGCCCGCCCGCCCGCCCGCCCGCCCGCCCGCCCGCCCGCCCGCCCGCCCGCCCGCCCGCCCGCCCGCCCGCCCGCCCGCCCGCCCGCCCGCCCGCCCGCCCGCCCGCCCGCCCGCCCGCCGCCCGCCCGCCCGCCCGCCCGCCCGCCCGCCCGCCCGCCCGCCCGCCCGCCCGCCCGCCCGCCCGCCCGCCCGCCCGCCCGCCCGCCCGCCCGCCCGCCCGCCCGCCCGCCCGCCCGCCCGCCCGCCCGCCCGCCCGCCCGCCCGCCCGCCCGCCCGCCCGCCCGCCCGCCCGCCGCCCGCCCGCCCGCCCGCCCGCCCGCCGCCCGCCGCCCGCCCGCCCGCCCGCCCGCCCGCCCGCCCGCCCGCCGCCGCCCGCCCGCCCGCCCGCCCGCCCGCCCGCCCGCCCGCCCGCCCGCCCGCCCGCCCGCCCGCCCGCCCGCCCGCCCGCCCGCCCGCCCGCCCGCCCGCCCGTTTTGGTGAATACAGAAAGGTTCGCCGTTAGTGAGTACTGTTTTCACACTTACGTGTAAATTTAGTCGGAATAATTTAGAGTGAAATGTTTATATTACAATTTTAAAAATAACGTGAATCAAGATTTATATTCGTTAATACAGTTGTAGTGTACTGTATACTACCGATACAATTATGAAGCATTCGAGACAAGCATTGTCTCACGAGACAGGAGTTGGCCACTTCTAGCGTACTGTACAGTAATTGCAAATAAAGTTTGCAAGTAAACGCGCGTGCTGAATTATAGTGTCTGCAAGGTGGTTACTCAGTATCGGCATGTCACCAGTGCGTCTTTGGCGTCTATTCAAGCGGCAAATGTAACTGTGAATATCGTAGTTACGGCGACTGTTGCCAATTCAGTAAGTACCATATTAGATTACTAACGTTTTTATGTCAATTACTACTTAATGACGCTTTCATTAATTTATAGTGAATATTGACCAACTTCGAATACTGTACCAGTCCAAATACAATTCGCTGTGCCACTCCAAAACACGTCTAATCTTGAACAGAACGAGATGTAATACCGCCGACGTTTCGACCCATTTTCAAAATGGGATCAGACACCTACGAGTCTGGTGGCTTTGATTCCGACAAACTGGGTTCATCTCACAACGCTATGGAGTCGTATGTCTTCGTTAGTTACGTAGTAGTGTCGGTAGTAACGTAGTAGTAGTCGAGTGAGTGTGAGAGAGGGAGGGAGGGCGAGAGCGAGAGAGAAGGGGGGCGAGAGAGAGGGGGCGAGAGAAAACAGACGGCCGTGTCTGATGCTGCCGTCACGGCTGAACAAATAAACAAACCAGTATAGTAGGCTAAAATCAAACAAAAACCCTACTAACCAGGTAAACTCCATGTAAAGTACAATCACTAGCACTTTCTCCAACTATTCACGTACAAAATGGTAAAAAAAATGTACACACATATAAGAATAGCAAGTATTATATAAATAAATAAATAAATATATATATATATATATATATATATATATATATATATATATATATATATATATATATACATACATACATACATACATACATACATATATACATACATACATACATACATATGATCAATCACCGATCCACTCATCGGACATAACTGGACACCATCATCATCTTCAACATGAGAGAAAGAGAGAGAGAGAGAGAGAGAGAGAGAGAGAGAGAGAGAGAGAGAGAGAGAGAGAGAGAGAGAGAGAGAGAGAGAGAGAGAGAGAGAGAGAGAGAGAGAGAGAGAGAGAGAGAGAGAGAGAGAGAGAGAGAGAGAGAGAGAGAGAGAGAGAGAGAGAGAGAGAGAGAGAGAGAGAGAGAGAGAGAGAGAGAGAGAGAGAGAGAGAGAGAGAGAGAGAGAGAGAGAGAGAGAGAGAGATACAAAACTTGAAGAGGCACGTGTTGAAGCACGTGTTGAAGCACGTGTTGAAGCACGTGTTGAAGCACGTTTAAAGGCAAGTTTAAGCTACTCTAAGGTAGTGATGTTAGGGGTGAGGAGGAGTGCGAGGGAGTTTGTGGGGGATTCGATAGTTAGAAATACTGACAGAGCGCTAAACAATGGGGATGAATTGGTGGTTTGCTTTCCAGGGGCAACAAATACACGGGTTGAGCAGATACTTATGTCAGGGATTCTACCAGTAATAGGAAGCAGGGGTCAGGGATTTCAAAATTGTCGGTGGTTAGCAATTAACCCGTTAGTTCATCATCTAAGTAGGGAAGAGGAAGCATAACAACTATTTTTGGTAGCAACAATTATTTAAACCAGCAGCGCGAGTGGGTTATTTAGAGTTGCCTCAAACAAGATGTGCGGACAACATTGCTGAAGCTTGTTATAAATGCGTGTGTCTAATTGCGAGGAGCATAGTAAATCAGAAAAAGGAATTTAACATTGTGGTAGCATGTATTGACCCTAAAATAATTGGTATAACCGAATCATGGGTCAACAAAGCCATATCAGATGCTGAAATAGGACTGACAGTATATGTAATGTTTAGGAGAGATCGAATAGGAAGAAGGGGAGGGGGAGTTATTTTATATATTTAAGAATCTAGTCAGGCTTACAAAATACAATTAGAAATGGAAGGAAATTGCGATGAAGCTGTTTGGTGCAATATATTTAGAGCAAATTCAACATTAACTATTGGATTAGTTTATCGAAGTCCAAACATAAACGAAGAGGATAACGCAAAGATACAAAACGCTACAGAGGAAGTGAGTTAAGACGAATGTATCATGATGAGACATTTTAACCACGGACACATGCAGTGGAAATCTTTGGAGAGAACAGGGGGTGAGGACCACCACTTCCTTACTTAATACGCGCTAGAACCCACCAGGGGAGAGAATGTATTAGATTTAGTTATGTCTTCACAACATGAATAAGATTAGTGGAAAGTGTCAAAATACACGAGCCATTGGGGAGTGATAATAATCAAATACATTTTGGCATCAAAGTAAAATCAGAAAGTGCAAATAAAAAATACAGGATAAACTTCCACAAAGGTAAACATAAAGATGTGAGAAAATACTAAACAAAGCTAGATTGGAATAACATGCTGAGGGATAAGACCACAATTGAATGTTGGAACTTTCTACAATATGAAATTGAGAGTATCATTGACCAGTTTCCCATGAGAAAACAAAGAAAACGTTCTAGGAAAGAAACATTTGTCATATTCATTAGATAAACCACACGTATAAAATTATCAACCACCCCCACCCCAAGGACAGAAGTAGTACCTGAAACGTTGGTGATTTCGGTCCAAACCGTCGACAAATTACACTTATATATCGTTGCAAATGTATCAATTTGTATGAATCGGACATAATATAAGGCAACGTACAAGAAAAATGCATTTAAATACATACTGTAATGAAAAAACGACATATCATGTTACCTTGTCAGAAATGCGAGGTTTGACTTTTATTTTCCTTAGCATGTGACTCGAGCGTTGTTGCGACGCATCACTTCAATGGACACGAATCTTTGAAATGCCGGTTGTTGCAAAACATGCTCAATGCATGTGTGCTCTGTGTACAGTCTTGCTCATTGAAGTAACTCGTGAAGGCTTTCCGCTGTAGCCTCGTTTTCAAGGTATTGCTTTCGGTAGTTTTCTTCCCTGTGCGTTATTATTACTGCCACAACGTTAAGGAGAACACGCGTTTTGTTGGCGAAACCTTTCAGGTAAGTTTCCGTTCAACGTATATTATAGAAAACAAAGAGTGTTTCTGTGAGGGAACAAGTTATGTGTCGTGTATTCAGCCAGACGATTTATACTCAGTTATTGTGGCATTCCAGCTTAGCAGGGGCGGTGGCGTAGTGGTTAGAACATCGGACTCTCAATAGAAATAATCCGTCTTTGAATATGCCGTTTCGAATCTTGGGCAATTTCGTTCACTCCACGTTGCCTCAGTTAACTCAATTGTATAAACGAGTGCCTGGAAATATACAGTGGTAGATATGTGAACGAATATTCTTCGTGCAGTTTTGCTGCTAGACTGTATGTTTACCAGATGCGTCGAGGTGGCGTTGGAATCAATAAGTATGTCAGTGGATGAAGTGTACAACGCTTTGAACAGTCCTAAGAACTGGATACCGCGCTATATAGGAAAGTACCTTTATATTTAACTGAGGTAGCTCTAACCCAGTGCATTAGTGATCCTGTATTAATAGGTAGATAGAGATGAGCGCCAATGACGTCAGTATTTGTGTTGTCACACTGCTATGCAGGACATCTCGACGTAATTGACGTATTACCATATTTGGTAACTCGCGAAGGCTTTCCGCTGTTGCCTCGTTTTCAAAGTATTGCTTACGGTGGGTTTTTCCCTTGGCGTGATTACTCCTTGAATATTAAGGGGCCACGCATCAGTTATACTTCCTGGTGTGTGTGGTGCGAATGTGGGGCATAACAAGTTTGGATATAGGAAGGTTAAACAAATTCCTACGATCTGACGTAAGAGCAGTTGCGCAGGGAGATTGCCAGGTTTGCTGGTGGAAGCTGTTGAGAGTGAAATGGTGGATGTTATGATGATTTTAATAGGCGGAAAGATATTTGTGATTTGTTTGGCCACTAGACACGCGTACGCCGTAATTCGTGCCAATATTCGTAAACATTGCGTATCGCACATACAGGCACATTACAAGAGCTAGAAATGTATAATACTTGTTAAACTAAACCTGCTTGTCAGTGGGATAAAGACAGCGGCTGGTAAAAACTTTTATAATTTTTGATGGTAACTTTTTTATAATCATGCAAAATGTTAACATGACCACCAACGGGAAATGTAACTGTAGGCTGAATACAAGTAAACGGAAGCCGTGGTCACAGCACGGTTATAAAATTTTTATATGCTTATGTTTTGGTCGTTTTCGTTAGCTTAGTTGTGGATATTACATTTAATTTGGATGAAATAATTAGTTTTTTATAACACATTTCTTAGAATGTTGATCATTTGTAATTAAGTTAGTAACCGCCGAGCCACCGCCTCACAAACCAAGCACGCAATTATCTTTGTCTGTCACATGTTTGGGATGAATATTGTCACGATATGACAAGGAAGACCAACTTATCCATGGCTTAAATGTAGGAGTGTCGCACCTATTGCGGCGGACTGGTGTGATCGTACACAATAACGAGACATCAGCCTACGTGATGGTTGTACGGCCATCTACGTAGTTACACAAAAGAAGGACACATTGTTAGACACACATTTGTGTTGGGACATTGTTGTTAATTGACTATGTTCACTGCTACACAATGACCGTAATCAGCAGATTATGTGTGGTAGTAAATGTATGCTACATGTAGTGCAACTTAATTGCACTACTCACATGTAATTTAAGACATGTTAGGGCACCAACTGATCAGTACTATAACATGATGTCTAATTAGGTATTACAGCTACCAAAGGTATGTCCACCAACAGTAAAGGAATCGTCTAGGGACGTCTGGACTCCCGAGTATACACTATAACTGGTGAAAGTTAACATGACATTACAGCAGAGTATGTAGCGTGGTATGTTCCTTGTGAAAAACGCCTAATATGATTTGGTCGAATAGCACCCGACGACGTGGTGGTTAAGTAACACCCGACGACGTGGTGATTAAATAACACCCAACGACGTGGTGGTTAAATAACACCCGACGACGTGGTGATTAAATAACACCCGACGACGTGGTGGTTAAATAACACCCGGCGACGTGGTGATTAAATAACACCCAACGACGTGGTGGTTAAATAACACCCAACGACGTGGCGATTAAATAACACCCAACGACGTGGCGATTAAATAACACCCAACGACGTGGTGGTTAAATAACACCCGGCGACGTGGTGATTAAATAACACCCGACGACGTGGTGGTTAAACAACACCCGACGAAGTGGTGATTAAATAATACCCGACGACGTGGTGATTAAATAAAACCCGACGACCTGGCGATTAAATAACACCCGACAACACGGTGATTAAATAACACCCGAAGACGTGGTGGTTAAATAACACCCGACAACTTGGTGATTAAATTACACCCGACGACGTGGTAGTTAAATAACACCCGACGACGTGGTGATTAAATAACACCCGACAATGTGGTGATTAAATAACACCCGACGACGTGGCGATTAAAAGGGTATCAACATTTAAGAAACATTTTTGTAACTGCTGAATTATTATGAAAATTGATAGACGTTTTTTTCCCTGTTCAAATTAATGGAAAGTTGAAGAAAGAGACGACACAAAGTAAGGTTAATAAAGTACACGAGGAAACGAGAAACGAACACAACACGGTATCTTGATGACGTGATTTGCGACTGTTGACCACAACGCCAGAGATCGTGAGCTTAGGGGCGTCTCCACGTCGCCATAGGCTCGAGGGTGATGCCACACTTTTTTGTGTATACAGGCACTGAATAGATAGAAGAACCATCATCTTTATGCGCTGGCCGGTGTGCTATTTGTGTACAGCCAGATTCCACACATCATTCATTAACAGGAATCAAAGGGCGAGGAAACGAGAAAGGAACAAAACACGGTAGTGTACGAGTGCACACGTATTTTATTGCCAAAACTTTCGATTATTTTACTGCCATTAAAACTATTTTAAAAAGCTGTGGACTGGTGGTCGACGTACAGACAGCGAGTGAGAGGAGGCGGTTTTTTAACAGTAGACGTACTTTTTATGACTAGGCCACGCGTTCAAACCAGACCGCTTGTCGGATTGACCCAGCGACCTGCAGCAAGCAAGCGGTGTAGTATTTTTTACCGGTATGCTATGTGTTAAAGTTGGTCACACGACGTATATGTAAGCGGTGTATTCACCATATCTTTATTAGTATAACATTACAAAGCAACCTATCAATGACGCTAAACCTAAAAGGTAAGTGAATATATGATACAATAAAGTGAAAATACTGATAATATTGCTAATTTTAAATGATAAGGCGATGACGGTACTATTAAAAATAACTAGCGGTTAGGAGTCAACCGATCTACGCGGACATGTCGACACACTTTCGAGTGGAGACAGCGTCGGCAGGCAGCCCTGTTAGTGATGGAGGGCAACAACGTGACTGATGCACAGAGCGGGTATAAATAGGAGTGGTTTACTGTGAACTTAACTGTAATTATCACCATACACCTAACTATACACTTACCCTTCATTCTCATCATATCTGTACATGTAATTCTCAACATTCCCTTAACTGTAATTATCACCACACCTCTAACAATTCCTTTAAATGTAAGTCTCACCACACCCCTAATGTATCCGTAAGTCTAATTCACACCATACCTGCAAATGCATGTTTAGCTGTATTTCTCAGTACACAGCTAGATTATATATTCACTGCACCCCCATTACGCAGTTTTAATATATATATTCATTACACCCTCAGTACATGTTTCTCACTGTCTCAGCATACATTTGTATAATTTATGACACGGTATCCAGCCTTCCTTGCTATTTCTCACTGTCTCAGCAAACATTTATGTATTTATGACACTGTCTCCAGCCTGCCTTCCTCTTTTTCATATATATATATATATATATATATATATATATATATATATATATATATATATATATATATATATATATATATATATATATATATATATATATATATATATATATATATATATATATATATATCTTTATTACACTGTCTCCAGCCTGCCTTGCTTTTTTCCACAATTTCAGCATACATATATAATTTGTGACAATGTCTGCAGCCTGCCTTGCTGTTTCTCATCGTGTCAGTATACATTTATATACTTTATGACACTGTCTCCTACCTGTCTTGCTATTTCTCACCGTCTCAGCATGCATTTCTATAAGTTATGACACTGCCTCCAGCCTGCTTTGCTGTTTCTCACCGTCTCAGCACATATTTCTATACTTTATGACTCTGCCTCCAGCCTGCCTTGCTGTTTCTCTCCGTCTCAGCATACATTTCTGTACTTTATGACACTGTGTATTATATTATACATTGACTATTTTGTATTCTAGCTATGTATTCAGGATGTAATGACTATGTATTCCAGATGTGTACAGATGGTGTAGTGACCATGTGTTCAGACTGTGTACTGGGAGTGTAGTAACTATGGTGGTGGTGGTGGTTATGGTGGTGGTGGTGGTGATCACGGTTGCACTATGAGGTATATATACGTCGATGCTACTGATTTTTTACCCCTCTGACTAGATTATCACCCTTTAAAAAGAACATTGACCACTGCTAGGTGACCACTGCTAGATGATGGGTACAGTTAGGAGTATTGTGAGAATTACAGTTCGGGTTACATTTAAGGGTACAGTGATATAAACAATTAAGAGGTAGTGCAGTTACTATGTATTCTAGCAGTGTACCCTCAAGGGTACAGTGACTATGTATTCTAGCTCTATGCTGTGGATACAGTGACTTTATATTCTAGTTGTGTATTGAAGGTGTAGTGACCAAGTATTCTAGCTGTGTACTGAGCTCTGTACTGAGAGTGTAGTGACTATGTATTCTAGATGTGTACTGAGGGTATAGTGGCCATGTATTCTAGCAGTAACTACGTATTAAAACTGTGTACTGCATTTGTAGTGACTATGCATTACAGCTACGTACTGGAGATGCTGTGACTATTTTGTATTCTAGCTGTGTACTGATACGTTTACTGAGAGTGTAGTGTACTCAGAGTGTAGTGAATATGCATTCTAAATGTGTACTGAGGTACTGGGCTGAGATGGGGGGAATTGGAAGGAAGGCTGGACACAGTGTCATAAAGTATACAAATGCATGCTTAGATGGTGAGAAAGAGCAAGGCAGGCTGGAGGCAGGGTCATACAGTACATAAATTTATGCTGAGATGGTGAGAAACAGCAAGGTAGGCTGGATACAGTGTCATAAAGTAAAGGAATGCATGCTGAGATGGAGAGAAACAGCAAGGCAGGCTAGATACAGTGACATCATTAAGTACATAAATATATGCTGAGATGGTGAGAAACAGCAAGGCAGGGTGGAGACAGTGTCTTAAAATGAATAAATGTATGATGAGATGGGGAATTGGAAGGCAGACTGGAGACAGTGTCATAAAATACAGAAATGTATGCTTAGATGGTGAGAAACAGCAAGGCAGGCTGGAGGCAGAGTCATACATTACATAAATGTTTGCTGAGACAGTGAGAAATAGCAGGGAAGGCTGGAGACAGTGTCATAAATTATACAAATGTATGCTGAGACAGTGAGAAACATGTACTGATGGTGTAATGAATATGTATTGTAACTGTGTAATGGGGGTGAAGTGAATACATATAATCTAGCTTTGTACTGAGAAATACAGCTAAACATGCAGTTGTAGGTATGGTGAGAATTAAAGTTAAGGGTACATTAAGGGTGTGGTGAGATTTACAGTTAAAGGAACTGTTAGAGGTATGGTAGTAATTACAGTTCAGGGAATGTTGAGAATTACATTTACAGATATGGTGAGAATTAATGGTAAGTGTATAGGTGTATGTTGAGAATTACAGTTAAGTTTACAGTAACCTACTCCTATTTATACCCGCTCTATGCATCAGTCATGTTGTTGCCCTCCACCACTAACAGGGCTGCCTACCGACGCTGTCTCCACTCGAACGTGTCTCGACATGTCCGCGTAGAACGGTTGACACCTAACAGCCAGTCATTTTTAATAGTGCCGTCACACACTGAGTCAATCGCACCCTGTATTAATGGTTTTATTTTTGTGAAAGGGGCCGTGGATTCTCTCACAATTGCCCATCTGAGATCTGGAGAACATTTCGTGAGGTTACGATTCTATGACCAACATGTTTTTAATGCAACTAAAATTATTCCAGAGTTGAGAGACCTTTGTTGTGAAAGCCGCTGATTAGAATGTGGTTTGAAAACACTAGAGACAAGGAGACTAAGAGGAGATCAAATAGAAGTACTTAAAATAGTGAATGGTTATAAGGATATTTATAGGAGTGTGTTCTTCAAACTTAATGAAGGTTGTAGAACCAGAGGACAAAAACAGCATTAGTTTAGGAGTAGTATAGTTTGGACACAAGAAAGTACTTGTTCTCACATAAACTAATGGAACAAACTGTCAAATGACAGTGTTAATGCTACTAGTGCCAATATGAATGATATTGACACATATTGATTGATAAGGGCAGCCTATACATAAGTGAGAAAATTGTTGGACTCTCGATAAACCAATGGCTTCGTAGTCCACTTTCCACATGGAACGTGTAGTTTTGAATGGCAATTTTGTTAAATCTTGTTAAATCTAATGTTGTCCCCGTGATCAAACTAAGTTTAACAGTGTAGTTACTCGGTAGTTAATTTACTAATTATGCGGTTATGATCGTTGGAATCCGGTGCTAGTAGTGTGATATATGACTGGCACATGTGTGTTTCAACTACACGAAAACAATTTAGAGACGACAGATCCATTCGGCCGTGAACAACACGACACGACAGGCATCGTCACGTCATTTGAAAGACGCCATTGGGATTGTTGTAAATGTTGACACAAGAGTTCAAACTGGTGCTAGTTTTATACAATGTAATACTTGAGGGAGGCATTTCAAAGTCAGAACAAAGTTGTATGGTGACTTGGTGTGTCAAATCCGTTAAGAAAAGTTCTCAACCTGTGGCAGATGTCATTGATTCAATAATTAACGGATTATTTCTGATTAGCTACTGAAAATAAACAAACACCTTTCTAGTTAGCATAATATTAATCATATTAGCTTACACCCGTCCATGTAGCAAAAGTGGTTTGACCACATTTGAGTTTCAAGTAGGCTGCCATTATAACGTTTCTTAGTATTCATGTAAAATTTGTCCCACGATTTGATTTTCTTCAACATTTCACAGCACATTGGTGCTCCATTAACACACATGATGTGTGTTATTCAACACAATCTCACAACTAGTGTAAACAGGCGAAGGGTCATAGAAAGAGTCGAGTGGATGTCGGCGCCTGGGAGGAAATACTGTCAGACTGGCTCCAAAGTTAGTGTACTAATATATAGATGGTGGGGTCACGGATACGCCATCTGGAGAGGGGCAAACACTCAGTTCGGACACAATATATGCTCTCTTCACCTAAGTGATACTATCAGGTTCCTCACTTATATTCTTTTATTCTTGTATAATTGACTCAGTGTTTTAATGTGTCATAATCGAAGTATAATCTTATATTAATTGACATGAGACACTCTTCGTTTGCGCAGCTGTCAGTTCGCCCACTGTTTCAGTCTAATGTTGTAGTAAAGAAACATTAACTTTACCAACACATTTTATGTGAGAATACTCGGAAAAAAGTCACTCATCGAATTACCACAAAGGTAGTTATTTAGAGTTATTTTATACCGGTCGGACAAAGGACATAGTGGGCGAATTGATTTTTGACAAAAAGACTACATTTACGCTCCATCCGCCATTACACACACAACAAGTCCAAGTGATAGTGACGATTGCGCGTTGTGAGTGAATTTATCAGTGCATTTTTATCATCGCCAATGGGTAGATTAGAGGCGACTAGTCCAATGAGACGATTTAACATAGAATGAGGCTAGTGGACGTCGGCGCCTGTGAGGAGATGCTGCCAGACTGACCCCAAAGTTGGCGTATAAAAATAGAGACAGAGATGGTGGAGTGACGGTTATGCCATCTGGGGATCGAGTTGCTGCCACAATTCGGCTATTGTTTCCTTCTTTGACCGACTGGTAGGTCAGAAACCGCTGGTGCAAGGAGGCGAAGGAACATAGAAAGAAAAAAAAAACACGTACGCACGCACGTACGCACGCACGCACGAAAACACACACACAAACACCCACACACACACACACGCACGCACGCACGCACGCACGCACGCACGCACGCACGCACGCACGCACGCACGCACGCACGCACGCACGCACGCACGCACGCACGCACGCACGCACGCACGCACGCACGCACGCACGCACGCACGCACACACACACACACACACACACACACACACACACACACACACACACACACACACATACATATATCGCTGTTGTATGATGAAAACACAATGAAACGTTCTGTACCCGTTAGACATTGTAATGAATAGAAGTGCTGCCACCTGGTGTACCTTTGATAAACTAGACAACTTTGTTCAGCGTTTACCTCCGTCAATGATCTCAGGCATATCTCTCGACACAACTTGGCAGCTCTGCTTAAAAATAAATCTGCATAATATTTGTTTCTCTTTATACTTTACATTTTATTCTAACTTACCCTCTTCATACTTTACGTTTTATCCTAATTTATCCTAAATGGGTTTCCTTTCAAGCCTCAATACTTCACTTTTATGAAAAACTTAAAACGTCACCAATTATAAATCATATATCATCTAATATGATGTGTCAAGTTTGAATTATATGTGTTATTTAACATATGAAGTTTGGCTATTCCATGCATAAATTCCTTGCGCACCAGAATTAGTTCCAAGTAAGTTACATTGTTATGGGAAATGGATTGTAGTTCAGGGAAATTGTCAAAAATGTGTTTCGTGTTTTGCCTGACACAGCAGTGTTCAACTGGTACTAGAATATTACGTTGAGCTTTTGTTGGTTCGTTATTCTTTTTGTAATGCAGTTCTTGACTCAGTATTAGTCACTTGGGAAATGTGACTAGAGTAATTCCGAGCTGGTGGACCGGTGCGTAGTAGCAGGTGGTGTATCGCTGCGTGTACTGGTGTGTAGTAGCAGGTGGTGCATCACTGTATGTACTGGTGCGTAGTAACATATAGTGTACCGCCGGTTCGTATCTACATTAGCGATAATGTAGGACCTACATTAGCGCACATATGGAGAAATACATTATTTTACAAAGGAACTACGCTGACAGGGAGGACCTGTCAGCGTAGTTCCTTTGTAAAATAATATATTTCTCCATATGTATCTTCACTGGCTGATGGCTAACGGTAAACACATTGCCTAAATGAAGCAACAGTTAAAACACTGTTGTACATACGTGTGATATTTACTCCACCTGCATCCTGGCGGTATGTTTCATACGATGTCAGGAGTCAGCTCGAGAGGTTACATCCTGGCTGTATGTTTCATGGGATGTCAGGAATCAGCTCGAGAGGTTACATCCTGGCTGTATGTTTCATGGGATGTCAGGAATCAGCTCGAGAGGTTATATCTAGTGTGGTTAGCGATGAATACACTTTTCTTTGCAGTGATATTAACATAATTTAAATATGCGAAATGGTTGTTTTAATTTGAGAACACCTAGAAAAACTAATAGTACATCCAGGTCTCAATAAATTAGATTTTCTGTACCCCGTGATGAGTCATTGTACCAATTGTCATGCACGTATCACAAACTGAACAATCCTTGCCCAACCTTGCACACTTCTCTTGGACTTGCACAATAGTTGGTTTCCTCTTTGCAGCGAGTGCCCGTTAGAACACCGAATGGGCGCCACCACCCTCAACACAAACAATCATGTTAAAATTGTTGTTTTAATTGTCAGAATACCGTCAGTTTAATTCAGTCAATTTAAGAACACAACTTCGTTGTTTTAATATTTTTATAGAACACCTAGACAAATTAAAATATATCCAGGTCTCTACAAATTAGAATTGGGAGTTAGTATATTCATTGCATTGTTGGTAGACGTGGAATAAGCTGACGTGCATCGTCTTTTCAGAGAGGACATTCGCTTGAACCGTCTGCGAGGACATGATGTTGTTGGTCCTTCTTACCGTGTCCGTGACGCTGTTAGGGACGATCCAAGCCCAGCATGCCGGAGAATCCTGCTTCAGGTACGCCATACATTTATGGCTTTATTCGGCACTTGTTATCGGATCTATACACACATCTTCAGTTGTTTTACTAGCATAGATAAATTGACGTGACATTAGCATAAACATACTTTTCAATGATGAGGATTTCTTGTGCACGTTTCTTGAACATCAACGACATGTTAAACTAGAAACACGTCATGTTTTAACCTTTATTGTTGAAGTATATTTGCCGACATAAATTACATAGAAAAACTAGCAGAAATCAACGATACTTTGTACAATGCGATTGTTGATTTATTACTATTCATAACATAAACACACATGCACACACTCACACACACACACACACACACACACACACACACACACACACACACACACACACACACACACACACACACACACACACACACACACACACACACACACACACACACACACACACACACACACACACACACACACACACACACACACACACACACACACACACACACACACACACACACACACACACACACACACACACACACACACACACACACACACACACACACACACACACACACACACACACACACACACACACACACACACACACACACACACACACACACACACACACACACACACACACACACACACACACACACACACACACACACACACACACACACACACACACACACACACACACACACACACACACACACACACACAAACAACACATTGTTATTGCATCCTGACATTTATGAAAATTACATACTTTGAAATAAATAATTTAAAAAAATATATTTTGTATATATATATATATATATATATATATATATATATATATATATATATATATATATATATATATATATATATATATATATATATATATATATATATATATACAAATTTTTTAATTTTTTTTTATTTATTTCAAAGTATGTAATTTTCATAAATGTCAAGGATGAAAAACACGTATAAACGTGTGTGTGTGTGTGTGTGTGTGTGTGTGTGTGTGTGTGTGTATGTTGACATGTTATCATCCCAAGCTTTTGATACAATGTATTACTCCTGGTTTACATGTACATACACACACACACACACACACACACACACACAACAAACACACACATATATATATATATATATATATATATATATATATATATATATATATATATATATATATATATATATATATATATATATATATATATATATATATATATATACTATATATATATATATATATATATATATATATATATATATATATATATATATATATATATATATATATATATATATATATATATATATATATATATATATATATATATATATATATATATATATATATGTGTGTTTGTGTGTGTGTGTGTGTGTATGTACATGTAAACCAGGAGTAAAACATTGTATCAAGGCTTGGGGGGATGATAACATGTCAACGTGTATTAAGTTTGTATAAATGCCGCCGACCAAGTTGAAAGCGAAAATAGAAATATATTTAACGTCTGCATATGCCTGTACAAATAAATATCAAACACGATATTTTGGTACGAACAATTACAGTTTCTTTCAATCAAATATCCCTTCATATGTGAGGCGCTATATTTTAATCCCGTAATTAAAAGGCATATTCTTCAGGACCTGCCACCTTCTACCATGGCTAACATGGGGCCCTTGCGACTCAACCTGTGGCGGCACACGCTGGAGGAAGCGGAACGTATGCTGCAACAATGACTGGAGTCCAACCACATGTGCAAGGAAGTGTCATCTCGAGTTATCGGACATCTCCGAGACAGCTGCGTGTAGCCTGAACTGTGTCTTTGGCGTCTCCTTGGGTAGCCAATGCCGATGCGAAGATCATGGTTATGGCCTATGTTGTCAATTCAGTAAGAATAATAATATGTTATATCAACAACGTTCGTGTGCCAGTTAGTTTATCTTTTAAAAAGTATGATACGTTTAGTACTTTTCCACTCTTGTGGGACATGCGCAGCTTTCCAGGTTATCACTATTCATTTGTACTATAATCTCCTCAGATATTTACCTCTGTACTTTTTTCATATATTTTCCAACGATATCAACGCTTAGATGTTCAATAATGAGTCAATTGCTTTTTCAGTCTGAAATACCTCAGGTTTTTCATCAAGCAAATTAGCACTTGGCAGTTTTTAAATAACTCAAAGGTATCTGTGTTAATGTATCATGGCATAGCGAGTATGTGTTGGAAGTCATCAGTTCATATTTCCAATGTTGCACCTTCATCCTTTAGTGTGGTAGTACCATTCTCTGACTTCAGCTTGGAGACAGCAAGTGTGCAAGCATGCCTCTTTAATACATCTATAGACAGATCTCTGTTGTTTGTGGTGGCACATTGGTGGAGATATTGAGCATTGCCGTTCCACCAATTGTTCTATAGTGCTCTCGGTTGAACCGGCACCTGTCTTGCATGCCACAATAGGTAATAATGTTCGCTCTTGTACAACTAGTGTTCATAATTCTGTCATACGTTTTTTTATTTTCATTAACTCAGCTATAAAAACAAAATGTCATTTGCGCCAAATTAGTTCTGATGTTTTTGTAGCTGAATTGCCAAGTACAAAAGCCAGTTATTTATAAGAAACACTCCATATATTTATTCCGCTGATTGTCTATCTATGTCTTCTCTGCGATTGTAGCTCTACGTAGGGCATTGTTGAGTTCGTTTCCCGTTTGCTCTTTCGTGTTGTCAAAGGTAGTCTTTGACAGTAAATTTCTGTATCTGAGTTTGGTAAAGGTAAAAAAAGGTAAAGGTAAGTTATTTTATAGCGTGGTATCCAGTCCTTAGGATTGCTCAAAGCGCTTTACACTGCACCCCCTGGAAGACCTGGTCATTCCAAGGTCAGTTCAACTTCTCCGGGAAGCATTCAGCCACGCTGCAATTACTGCGCGAAGATTATTCGTTCACATATCCACCACTGTCTGTATTGCCAGGTACTCATTTATACAGCTGAGTGAACTGTGGCCACGCGTGGTGAACAAACTTGCCAAAGTGGGTTTGAAACCGGGTTCTCTCGATTGAGAGTCCGGCATTCTAACCGGTATTCTATCGCGCCCCACAATTTGGCCATGTCGAGTAATCTGAACCAACACTGGCATTGAAGTCTCCCATAACTATGACGTTGTCGTTGGAGTGCATGTTGCTGAGGAAGTTAGCAAGTTATTACAACTTTATTTCATTTTGTACACTCCTGATGTTTGTCAAACAATCACTCAATTTAAACAAGTTTGCACTGAACACGTGTATAGAAACACAACACAATTCTATTTTGCTTGAAACTATTCTACGCATGCGTGAGTGCACA
>BSQZ01000208.1:85000-106312 GCA_033239005.1 Lamellibrachia satsuma | reverse complement strand
TATCATGTCCATCTTGTTACACTAGGGTTGTATCATGTCCACCTTGTTACACTAGGTTGTATCATGTCCACCTTGTTACACTAGTGTTGTATCATGTCCTTCTTGTTACACTATGGTTGTATCATGTCCATCTTGTTACACTAGGGTTGTATCATGTCCATCTTGTTACACTAGGGTTGTATCATGTCCATCTTGTTACACTAGGGTTGTATCATGTCCATCTTGTTACACTAGGGTTGTATCATGTCCATCTTGTTACACTAGGGTTGTATCATGTCCATCTTGTTACACTAGGGTTGTATCATGTCCATCTTGTTACACTAGGGTTGTATCATGTCCATCTTGTTACATTAGGGTTGTATCATGTCAATCTTGTTACAGTAGGTTTGTATCATGTCCATCTTGTTACACTAGGGTTGTATCATGTCCATCTTGTTACACTAGTGTTGTATCATATCCACCTTGTTACACTAGGGTTGTATCATGTCCACCTTGTTACATTAGTGTTGTATCATGTCCTTCTTGTTACACTATGGTTGTATCATGTCCATCTTGTTACACTAGGGTTGTATCATGTCCATCTTGTTACACTAGGGTTGTATCATGTCCATCTTGTTACACTAGGGTTGTATCATGTCCATCTTGTTACACTAGGGTTGTATCATGTCCATATTGTTACACTAGGGTTGTATCATGTCCATCTTGTTACACTAGGGTTGTATCATGCCCATCTTGTTACACTAGGGTTGTATCATGTCCATCTTGTTACACTAGGGTTGTGTCATGTCCTTCTTGTTACATTAGGGTTGTATCATGTCCATCTTGTTACACTAGGGTTGTATCATGTCCACCTTGTTACACTAGGGTTGTATCATGTCCATCTTGTTACACTAGTGTTGTATCATGTCCTTCTTGTTACACTAGGGTTGTATCATGTCCATCTTGTTACACTAGGGTTGTATCATGTCCATCTTGTTACACTAGGGTTGTATCATGTCCATCTTGTTACACTAGGGTTGTATCATGTCCATCTTGTTACACTAGGGTTGTATCATGTCCATCTTGTTACACTAGGGTTGTATCATGTCCATCTTGTTACACTAGGGTTGTATCATGTCCATCTTGTTACACTAGGGTTGTATCATGTCCATCTTATTACCCTAGGGTTGCAGCAGAAGCAGACACATCGAAGTCTGTTCACATTACACTTTTAGCTTTTAAATTACCCAAAACGTCCTCACAGAAATGGGACTGTTTATAGTAGCCACGGGAAACTGAGACAAAACCAATAAATGTATAAAATATGCAAACATGATTGTAGTAATGCTACATATGTATCGGTTGCGGGCGTATATGAAAACATATTAAAATAAAACATTTAATATTGCGAACGTCCGCCTCTGGGCTTTTTTCCACCCATGGGTGGGGTTCATTCCCCAAGATAGAACCACCGCTTAAATTGACACATTTTTCAACACAAGGAATGTACCTGAGATAATGAACTAGATTATTCATAGCACATAGATGATATACACCCAAACGATTCTTTCTCGTCATCGAATGTACCTGGGCGGTTTGCCCCGACTTCCTATATATCTTAAAAAGTGCAAGGTAGTTAAAGGACGAACACGTCCTTTTATTTATTGAAAGTCTGAGGCAAGAAAAGTGGGAAAATATGTTATAAAGATATAAAATATGTAAACCTGTATACTGATTTTTTTACACATTTAGTACATTGTACAACCTTCGTTTCATTCACAAAAGAGAGGAGAGGCTATAGAAAGAACCATGGGCGATGTTGAATACCGCGATACGAAAACAACAGCAGTCCGCAGTCGACGAACTATCCAACTCATTTAATGCATGAGGATAGACACATCACCAGATGAAAATATTTCAATATTTGATTATTTAGGAGGTATAATCAAATATTTTTTAGCCATCAAGAATTAAAATTGCCAAAGTTATACCGACGTTAAAAAACTGTGCTAAAGCTTACCTTACCAAATTCTATACTAATTTCTCCCTTACCACAATTCTCTGTTGGACAAAATGTTCGATATCGGAACAGAACAATATATTAAGCTCGAGTGAGTACGGGTTATGTGCATATACTATGTCCACGTTACAAGTGGTAATGGAATTGATAGAGGAAATATAAAATGATACGGATAGCAAAAAAACATGCAATGGGCGTATTTATTGATCTTAGAAAAGTTTTCAATATATCAATCAATTAATCAATCAATCAATGTGAGTGTATTTGGTTATTCATTTACAATGTTATTACAGATACGGGCATAAATAATTTGATTTAGTAACTCAGGAAATTCTCTGGAAACCCCAAGGGGCTTATTACGAGAACCACCTATGATTACGTATAGTAATCTTGTCATGGAATAATGCTGCAAGTTGGCATTTATGTTAATAATACTAGATATGAAGCAAATAAAAAAATTAATTGGGCGTCTTAATCTAGCAATCTAGCACAATCTAACGACGTGTTAAGTGAACAATTTAGTGAGTATTCGTTAACATTTCCAAAAAATACGCATATAGAAAATTACAACAAATGGTCGTAATCCATCAATCTAGCACAATATAACAACGTAAGGCAGAGTGATAGTTGAACAATATAGTGAAGATTCATTAGTATTAGCAAACAAAAATAACAATAAAAAATAAATTAATAATTATTTCTTTCGATACAGTAAAACGTGGAATCATTATAAGAAAGTTTAACTATTGTGGTGCGCCTGGATTAGCAAATGATTGTATTCAAAGGCACCTCACGAACAGAAAGCAACTGGTAAATGTGTCAATTTGTCTCGCAGCTACTCGATGTCAAATGTCGAGTTACGCAGGGGTTTATTTTAGAGTCAAAGCTACTTGTCCTCTATGTTAACGATATCTGCAATGTATAAACATTAGCACAATTGTATTTGTTGTAACAACCTATTTGAACTACAAGATGCATTATGTATTATATAAAGAACTTACCCAGTTATATAAATGGTTTCCTGTTAACAAAGTATCGCTGAACCTTTCAAAAAACTATTACATTTTATTCAAGAAACGCCCGCCAGATGTGGACATTAATGTATTCATAAATCATGAACGAACAACCAGCGTGTAATCAAATGTATTGGTGTATTTGCTGATGACGATCTGAACTGGGAACATCAAATTAATACAGTTATATAAAAATTGTCGAAAGTTACAGCGATCAACTACAAAGCAAGTTGTCTAATTAACCATGATGGAATGAGCATATTGTATAGTTCCTTGTTTTGCCTTATGTTAGCTATTGTAGTGAAATGTGGAAAACACATATGCTACAAACACTCAATGTGTGACGGTACTATTTATACAAGTAGTTCGTCTAGTTTGTAAGGTGAAAAACGCCTAGACACACCAGCACCCTTTGTGCAGTTTGAAATTTGCAGATTTAGTTAAAGACATATGTTATTATGTGTAAGGTATATCACAATGAACTACCGGATATGTTTACATTTACATGTACACACACGTGGTACTCGACAGAAAGATACCTTCCGTAGTCATTGTGTTCGTACCAACATAAAATCGATGTGCATTTTATGTATGGTGTGACACTGTGGAATTCATTCCACACAAAAAATCACTGTGTGCAGAAGTATCCAAAGGTTGTGTTTAATGTACAAATTAAATATTCCTTCTATGTATTAGTAAGTCTAATAAAATCTATATACATTAAATAGCAAGTTTCAACGATATTCTTACTGTATAATAAATGTTCTGGTTGGGGTGAAATAAGCATATGCATAAAAAAAATTCACCCATTTTCCAATATTTTATTGTTTATTTATCCTTTCATTTTACGTGTTGCAAATGGTGTTGTGTTTTATAATAACGTGTTTCGTTCTGTGTTTTGTTATTGCTGGAACTAACTTACTTATTGATTGGTTGTTTGGTTGGTTGATATTTTGCTTACATTTGTGGTCCACTTAGTTTGGTAACATGGAGACTACTGTACAGTGGTTTTGGTTCGCATTGCATTCGCTAAATTTGTCGCGTCTGGTGTGAGATAGAGCCGTGCATTTCTTGATTGGTCATGAAATCGCGCCGTGGATTTTATATTTCCTTTTTCCGCAACATTCTTGCGTACGGGTCATCCAGTGTTTTTTATAGAGCCTGTATTTGAATCCATGAATCTCATCCGCAAATCAGGATCGGTTCGACCGTTGTTCTGAAGATATCCAGTTTAGTGCGTCTGCGGATGGACGCTCTACAAACTGTGTCAATGCCAGGGTTTTCAACACTGGATATAATTTTGTGGGTTTTTGTAGGATACACTGTATTTATAATCATTTACTTTATCAATTTGACTCACATCTAAAGTGGGGATACCAAGGTCAGCAACTTAGCAGACGGATTAATAAGCAGGAACATCTTATAGAGTAAGCATTCTGCTTCTTGTGTAATGTGTAATCATCTAACTAATAGTTTGAAAGACTGACCTGAAAAAAGTTATGCCACAAATTATATTTAAAATATCCTAGAATTACACGCAAATTAGTTTTAGGTTTGCTTCTAGTATTATAAATAATGGAGTGGGTTTTCAACAGCATTTGACATTTCTACCATGCCACGCTTTAGAACGACATGTTTTTGTAGAGTGATCCATTGTTGACACGACACAGGTCGTTGCCATTTTCCAATTAAACTACTTGGCAGTGATACATTCCCATCAGATACTGTTCGCAATCTAGGTGTTATCTTTGACAGTGACTTCAATTTTCGCCAGCATATTTCTCATGTATGTAAATCCTGTTTCTATCATATTCGTGATCTCCGTCGGATTTGGCGTCACATATCTATATCTACTGCTAAAACAATATCAACGGCATTAATTAGTAGCCGCCTTGACTATTGTAATTCTCTACTAAATAACATTGCTAAAAGAGACTTGGCGAAACTCCAACGAGTACAAAATTGTCTGGCACGTGTGGTTCTCAGGGCGCCTCGGTTTTCATCGTCACTACCACTACTTAATCAGTTACACTGGCTTCCAGTTTCTTATCGAATTAATTTTAAGCTGTCCACTCTTGATTATCGTGCTCTAGCTGCACAACAACAATCCTACTTGGCTAGTCTCCTGCATCTTTAAAATATCCCTAGGCATCTAAGATCATCAATTTCACAACAACTTATTGTACCTAAAACAAAACTTAACTTGGGTAAATGTGCTATCTCTGTCGCTGCCCTAAGGTCTGGAATGAACTCCCTATCACTTTGAAAACATCTGAAACTATTGCTATTTTCCGAAAAAAACTCAAGACATATCTATTCCAAATTGCATTTCCACCATAAATGTTCGGTTGTCCCTGGTCTGATACTGACTTTTGCGCGTCCCTTTTCACGATTATGCTTACTGGTTCTGTTTTGTTGCGCCTCTGAGCTCAGGTTCCTGAGGATACAGGCACCATAGAAGTTAATTATTAGTATTATTATTATTATTATTGGCAACGTTATTGACAATCATGAGTGCAGCAAGAAATATCCCTTCACTATTTCATGGATATGGGACATGGGGTATGTACGCACGAAAACCACTCTAATTAAAAATCCTGAATGAAGAGACCCAAGTGAAAAAAAATGTCTGACCTGCCAAAAAAGAAGTGGAAGACGGAAGTGTTGGAGGTGCTTTGTACAGATGAAAAATTAAAAACAATTGCGAGATGCAACATGGACAATCTCATTAAAATACATGCCTGCTGGTAATGGTATCATACCAGGGTACACGGCTGCTGTGACCGGTACAGTGAACAAAGCATCTCGTCATTAGTGCAGCAGCACACGTATGCCCGGAGCCAGAAGCCGATAGTTGTGCCTCAGACGAGCGACCAACAGTTACGCCTCCACGATCGTGACAAATGTGACAATTCCCAGTGAATGCACCTGAGGTATCGGTATTGTGGATTAATACCGTCCAGACGGTGCTGTAACTGTTGGTGGTTTAAACCGCTAGTGCGAACCTAGCTCACTGTCTGCACGACGACGCCCATTGTGTGCTGCACTTTCACATTTTGTTTTGCAGTGTCCACGAAAGCATAGGCGGAACGAAATATCTCGACAGGCCGCAGGTTGCGGATCCATTTAATTATTGTAGGCGTATATCTTTATAGAAAATGTAACTTGGAAGTTGGATGAGATAATTAATATAAATAAATAAAAAAATATTTTATGTTTTGTTTTAATGGAAAAAAATGGTCCAACATTGCAATGTGTTGGGTAAACCACCCGCCCGGACCCCCACAAGAGTTCCTCAATGTGTTGGGTAAACCACCCGCCCGGACCCCCACAAGAGTTCCTCAATGTGTTGGGTAAACCACCCGCCCGGACCCCCACAAGAGTTCCTCAATGTGTTGGGTAAACCACCCGCCCGGACCCCCACAAGAGTTCCTCAATGTGTTGGGTAAACCACCCGCCCGGACCCCCACAAGAGTTCCGCTTTGTAAAAAAAAGCATCCACTCAAAAACCACCAGTGCTACTGGCCTGCATACCCATTATTTTGCTTTGGTGAGCATACTTAATTACTAGTTCACTCTCGCTGTCGTGCGTTTAGATATTGTGTAGGCAAGAGCTGATGCTTGATCTTGGAATGTGAAGACAAAAGGTACTTTAGCATTAAGACATAATAATATTTATATAACACTGGGAATCCTCTTTCTTGCAGCGTATTGCTGGTGTAAATTAAATATAGAAAATAGTGTTACAACCGTTAATGTGAATTGCTTGTGAACATAATGTAGTTTTGTTTTTGTAATATTTACGGAAAGTTTATTTGTGTGGAACCACTTTGTTATTTATTATTTTCATTATTAACCTCATCTATGGATGTAGTTAAATGTTGATGTGAATGTTACGTATTAAGATATCAATGCAAGGAACCCACTCGATATAAGCAAGTAAACATAAGCAACAGCGGACACTGGCTACAATTGATGTGAATGTTACATATTAAGACATCAATGCACGGAACCCACTCGACATAAGCAAGTAAACATAAACAACAGCGGACACTGGCTACAATTGATGTGAATGTTACATATTAAGACATCAATGCACGGAACCCACTCGATATAAGCAAGTAAACATAAGCAACAGCGGACACTGGCTACAATTCAAACGTAGACGAGGAAAAGTTGTGAGTCTTATATACTGCGTGCAGTCTATTTTGGTGTCGACATTTCATAATTACTTGTATGTAGGTTTGTCCGTGTTAAAAACAAAGACCAGGAAGCAATAGTAAAATTAATGTCATGCAGGACTACAGAGATGCTTCACTTTCCAGATATGTTTATTTTTGCGGTGTGAATTACAATTATCTATCTTATAATTATATATAATTATTTATATTTAAAAAATGCCCATCCTCTGGAGGGAATAACGTGGTAGCTCGTAAGTGACTGTCACGACAACAATATTTATAAATGTTCTCAGAAATATCCATATATGCCTTACACGTGGGGCTGCCAGTAAATATCTCTCGAAATTGCGGCGTGATACTAGATTTATAGCAACGTCTACCGAAGCCTTGCCCTTGTATTACGTAACTTCAGAGAAATCAAATAAAAGACGCATGACGTTGTGAACAATTGTATGTAATAACTACAAAGGGTAATTCGATTGTTCGTAAAACGGATAACTGCGGGGTGAAATTCGATAAAATAAAACTGAGAAGACCTGACCGTGGGTCGTAGACGAACCCCTGAAAGTTGGGAGCCCAAGATGGAAAGCATCTTGGAGGAGTAGCATAACATACACATATACATACATACAAAGATACATACGTACATACATACATATATACAAAGATACAAAGATACATGCATACATACAAACATATACATACATACACATATACATACATACACATATACATACAAAGATACATACGTACATACATACATATATACATACATACATATATACTAAGATACAAAGATACATGCATACATACAAACATATACATACATACAAATATACATACATACACATATACATACATACAAAGATACATACGTATATACATACATACATACATACATACATACATCTTGGAGGAGTAGCATAACATACACATATACACAAAGATACATACGTACATACATACATATATACAAAGATACAAAGATACATGCATACATACAAACATATACATACATACACATATACATACATACACATATACATACAAAGATACATACGTACATACATACATATATACAAAGATACAAATATACATGCATACATACAAACATATACATACATACACATATACATACATACACATATACATACAAAGATACATACGTACATACATACATACATACATACATACATACATACATACATACATACATACATACATACATACATACATAAATTCATACATACATACATACACGTATACATACATACATACACACATATATACACAGTGCTATTACATACATATGTACATATTTATACACATACATGCATACGTACAATACAACATAAAATACTTCTATTGCGCTAAAAGCGCTCCAAAACAAAATGGGTTAAGCAGCTTCTAATCGATAAGCAGCTACAGTTGTAAACATTTGAATTGGTACGTTGGGGAGCTATGGAGAATAAGCAAGCTTAAACAGATGGGGTTTTATATTACGTCGAAGTGTTGTTATATTTCCTACATACTTAACACTAACAAGGAGTGAGTTCAAGAGTCGGTGCAGCAACTGAACAAGCTCAAGTTCCGACATTTGTCTTAACACTGGGAACTAAAGTAGATTAGAATTAGATGGTCCAAGTTGTCTAGGTTGGCTTGCAGTAGTGAGCCGTGAATGTAAATATACTGGTTCCTGCAATGACATAAGAAGTGGTAGTGGACTGAAAGAAACGAGGAGACCGGGTAACTCCCATTTCAATATGTCCTTGAGAGCAACATTATGACAAGGGAAATTGTAATAGTAAATTATACTGCTAAAAAGAGCAGTTGCAATTGTTTTGGTGACAATAAAAGACATGTAATGGCGAATACGACGAAGGTAACCATTGTGATAAAAATAGCAACGACAAGTTTGTGAAATGTGCTGTCTAAAATGTTAATTATTATCAAAGATGACTCCTAACTTCCGTGCTGAGAAGGCCGGTGTGGAATTCTGATTGGAGTAGTGTAAAGAGTAAAAGTAATTGGCCAAGAACCCCGAGGAACGCCACATGAAGTGGCTAGTGCCGCTGAAAAGCAATCAGCTATCTTCAATATTTGGTATCTATCAGCTAAGTATAATGAAAACCAGCTCAGAGCTGTGCCATATATGCCATACCATATTGATAAGCGTTTAATAAGTTATCTAATAGTCACCATACCTTTGTCGATATTTAGAGAAACACCATTAGGTACTTTATAGTGACACCATACGTATATACATACATACATACATACATACATACGTACATACGTACATACGTACATACGTACATACGTACATACGTACATACGTACATACGTATGTACATACATACATACATACATACATACATACATACATACATACATACATACATACGTACATACGTACGTACGTATATACGTACATACGTACGTACATGCAAAGGAACATACACTTGCACGATTATAATAAGATGGTACCTTTGCGAGGTGCATCGCCCGCGAATATATTTATTTAACACGCCTTTACTGTTATTAAGAGTTGGGGACTACGTTCTATGTTCAATGTTGTTTCAGTCGGTTATCGTTAAGCCTCAGAACAATACAATTTCCGTATGTCGGCATCGAACGGTCGCAGCGGAGAATGGCAATGGGGAACCTTGAAATTGCGTATGGCTGAGTGTCATTACAATAGTGCGGAAGAATGCAGAGAACATGTACCGACAACATGTTTCAAACATTAATATTTTATCTTTACGACACAGAAAATAAGCATAGCCCATGAATCAGGCAAGACGCCCAGCGACAGTGCGACCGGGCGGCTTGACTTTGTTATCGCACGCGCCATTTAGTTCCATCCGGATCAAGAACGTTCGATTCTAGAATGTGTACTGCACCATAGCATCGCACATCTCATATCAAACCCGTGTGTAATAATCAGTTATAATATATTCTAACCTGGTTTATATCAATATTAAAAATATGTTAATAAATAGTCGCGTAAATAAAATATCCCACCTTCGGAAAAGGATGAACTCGTCAAATTGTTGACTGAAGTGAGAATTAAAGTTGAGATCACAATGTCACAACGGAGGATGAGCTGGGAAGTTAGCCTGTGGTAGCTGAATCGTACCTAAGCTGGTCGCACGTTATTTGGTATCGATACGCAAAGTGTGAATGTCACTTGCACTGAGCATGAAAATACCTAGACATTACAGCAGGCAAAAATCAATAAGAACGCATAAAATCTAATGAAACGTTGCTGTATCATGAGTTTATTATCTGCTGTCAAAGTACACACAAAGCACAAAATACGCCCGCATCGCAGCAATTTACCGATTGCACATCCACCGAACCATTGACATTATACGGTCCAGCATGACATATGCAAGTTATTAATAAATTAGCAATTACAAGTATCCCGCCGTATCAAACAGTTTTACTTCAACAGCTGTGCCAGCAGTGTATGGAATATATTGACAAAAATAAACACATGTTGCAATGCAAGTCAATAAATAACATTAAAACAGACTCTACACTATTGCTACACGATATCTTCCTATGTATCTAGTATAATGTCGTTTTCTGTATCACTCTATCAACTGGTGGTATGTGGTGTGGGTGCGTGCGTGTACGTGTGTGTGCCTGCGTGCGCGCGTGCGTGCGTGTGGTGTGTGTTTGTGTTATTTAGAACATTAGTGTTGTTTAACAAAACGTGGAAGTTATATAATCAGACAGCAATATACATACGTGTTGCAAATGGTGTTGTGTCTCATAATAACGTGTTTCGTTCTGTTCTTTTGTTGTTGTTGGAAGTAATTTACTTATTGACTGACTGGCTAGTTGGATGGTTGACTGATTGATTGCTTGATTGATTGATATGTTGCTTACTTTTGTCGTCCACTTAGTGTGGTTACATAAAGGCTTCCTTAAAGTGGTTTTGGCTTGCAGTGTATTCGCTAAATTTGTCCCATTTAGTGTGAGATGGAGCCGTGCATTTCTTGATTGGTCATGTGATCAATTGGATTTTCCATTTCAATTGTCCGCAGTATTCTTGCTTATGGATCATCCAGTGTGTTCTCTAGAGCCTGTATTAGAATCCACGAATCGCATAAAAAATCAGGATCTTTTCGACAGTTGTCCTGAAGATAATAAGTTTGGTGTGTCTGCGGGTGGACGCTCTGCAAACTGTTTCAATGCCTGGATTTTCAACACTGGATATCATTTTGTGGGTTTGTGTAGGATACCCTATATTTATAAAATTTTACTTTCTCAATTTGGTCGGCAACGAGTAAACGTTCTGCTTCTTGTGTAATGTGTAATCATCTAACTAATAGTTTGAAAGACTGACCTGAAAAAAGTTTTACAACAAATTATATTAAAAATATCATAGAATTACACGCAAATTAATTTCAGGTTTACTTCTGTTGTTGTTATTCTAATTAATGGAGTGGATTTTTAACAGCACTTGACATTTCTACAATGTCACGCTTTAGAACGACATTTCTTTGTAGAGTGATCCATTGTTGACACGACACAGGTCGTTGCTAGTGGCTGCGAAGTAGACATCGTCAAAATTATTGGCAATCATGAGTGCAGCAAGAAATACTCCGTTACTATTTCATGAAAATGGGATATGGCGTATGTAGGCACGAAGGCCAGTCTCATTAAAAAACCTGAATGAAAAGACCCAAGTGAACAGTTTTTTTTCTGACCTGCCAAAAGGGAAGTGGAAGACGGCAGTGTTGGTTTTGTTTTGTACAGATGAAGCATTAAGATGAGAGATGCAACATGGACAATCTTATTAAAATACATGCCTGCTGGTAAAGGTACCATACCAGGGTACACGGCTGCTGTGACCGGTACAGTGAACAAAGCGTCTCGTCATTAGTGCAGCAGCACACGTATGCCAAGAGCCGTTGTTAGTGGTTGCGAAGTCAACATTGTCAACGTTATTGGCAATCATGAGTGCAGCAACGACGACGTCCGGTGATTGCTGCACTTTCACATTTTGCTATGCAATGATCACGAAAGGGACGAAATATCTGCACAGGCCGCATGTTGAGGTCCCAGTCAATTATTGTAAGCTTATGATAGAAAATATAACTTGGAAGTTGGACGGGATCGTTAAAGACTTGTAAATAAAAAAATATTTTATGTTTTGTTTTAATGGAATTTATTTTCTAATATTGTTTCGGGAAAACCACCCACCTCGCTTCTGGCCTGCAAACCCATCATTTTGCTTTGGTGAGAATACTAATGTACTAGTTCACTGGCATACGTTTATATATTATGTAAGCAAAACACCTGATGCTTCATCTTGAAATGTGAAGGCAAATAGTGCTTTAACATTCAAACATGATAATAATTGTATAACTCTGGGAATCATCTATCTTGTAGCTTAGCCGGTATCAATTAAATATTGAAAATAGTGTTACAACTCAAGGATACAATAACGACAAAACATTGTAACAAACTTGCCTTATAATTAAAAAAATGTCAAATATTAAAAAGGCAGATTTGCTAAAATTAATTGCTTTCCATAATTGTTCGCATTCTGCCTTCAATGTGTCCAGAGAATATTAAGCCGTGTTCACATGTAATTTTCAGCCGAATTACGATGCCGATCAACTAATTCGGCTCTGTTCACATACACCGAGTTAAGCCGGATTAAACCGCCAACCGAATTAGTGCACCAGAGGGTGTGGTGTGCGGTTCATATGCACTCATACATGCCCTCTGTCATGCAGCAGCGCCGCCATCGCAGAATCAAGGCAAACGGAGCGTTCACATTGGCTAATCCGCATCCTAATCCACCTGTTTTCCCGCATTAGAATTCGGGTAGCTTAGTGCGGATTAAGGGTGTTCACATTGCGCTACCCGAATTGGGATCCGCATCCTAATGCGGATTAACGTTGTATGTGAAGACGGCCTTAGACTGGATGCGTTTTTCCCGAAAAGCGAAAACGTAAAACTGAGTAGGCTGAATTCACAAATTGCTGTGAACAAGCTAAACGAGCAGTTATTTGGCCGTTATGATATAAAAACCATGCAATAGCAAGTAAAATGTCTAAGGAAGGATTAGAACTTGAATAATTAATGACTTCGGGTTGTTAGGAGTCTTAGTGGAAAGTTTAATAAAGGATATATAAACAAGGTAAGACAGCAGCATGAAGCGTACGAGGATCCGGAAGTAACCAATCCCTAAGAAGCAACCAATCCCTAAGAAGTCACCAATCCCTAAGAAGTAACCAATCCCTAAGAAGTAACCAATCCCTAAGAAGTAACCAATCCCTAAGAAGTCACCAATCCCTAAGAAGTAACCAATCCCTAAGAAGTCACCAATCCCTAAGAAGTCACCAATCCCTAAGAAGTCACCAATCCCTAAGAAGTAACCAATCCCTAAGAAGTCACCAATCCCTAAGAAGTAACCAATCCCTAAGAAGTAACCAATCCCTAAGAAGTAACCAATCCCTAAGAAGTCACCAATCCCTAAGAAGTCACCAATCCCTAAGAAGTAACCAATCCCTATGGTTTTGAAATCTGGACAATGACAGCTACATTAGAAAATCAATGACACGCCTGCTACACCAGAATGTTCCGAGTGGCGAAGAAACGACGCATGACGTTGTCAACAATTGTTCGTAATTGTCCACGTCAGGTTGACGACAATTGTAATAACTACAAAGGATAATTCGATTGTTCGTAGACAGCGGGAAATGGCATTGGGGAACCGCGAAACTGTGTAAGGCTGGGTATCACTAAACTGGTACCACTACACTGGTACCACTACACTGGTACAACTACACTGGTACCACTACACTGGTATCACTACACTGGTATCACTGCACTGGTATCACTACACTGGCATCACTACACTGATATCACTACACTGGTATCACTAAACTGGTATCACTACACTGGTATCACTACACTGGTACCACTACACTGGTACCACTACACTGGTATCACTACACTGGTACCACTACACTGGTATCACTACACTGGTATCACTACACTGGTATCACTACACTGGAATCACTACACTGGTACCACTACACTGGTACCACTACACTGGTACCACTACACTGGTACCACTACACTGGTACCACTACACTGGCATCACTACACTGGTATCACTACACTGGTATCACTACACTGGTACCACTACACTGGTACCACTACACTGGTACCACTACACTGGTATCACTACACTGGTATCACTGCACTGGTGCGGAAGAATGCTAAGAAAACTGACCAACAATAATGTTTCAAACATATATAGTTTATTTTACGGCATAGAAAGCAAGCCTAGCACACGATTTAGGCAAGACGCCCAGGAACAGAGAGGCTGGGCGGCTTCACTTCGTCAACGCATGCACCATTTAGTTCCGTCCGGATCACAAGCGTTCGATTCAACAATGTGTATTGCACCACAAAGATCACAATTTCGCTTCTCAACCGTTATTTTGTATCGATTCTCAAAGCAGGATGAGCTGTGAAGTGAGCTTGTGGCAGCAGAATCTTACGTTCTCTCGTCGCACGTTCTTTTGCATCGACGCGCTAAGCATGAATGCTACTTACAGTAAGCATGACAATGCCTAGAAACTACCACAGGCAAAAATCAATGAGAACACATCGCATCTAATCAATCGTCGCGGTAGCACGAGTTAGTATTAACTGTGAAAGCACACACAAACCACACAATACATTCGCATCGCAGTAATTTGTCGATTCCATTTATTCCTATCAAACTTAGCTTGCATATTCACCTAATGGTGCGTGCGTACATGCGTGTGCGCCATGCGCGTGGTGCGTGACACGCGGTTAATGTTGTGTGTGCGGTGTGTGTTATGTGTGCGGTGCGTGCGGTGCGTGCGGTGTGTGCGGTGTGTGCGCGGTGCGTGCGGTGTGTGCGGTGTGTGCGTGCGGTGCGTGCGGTGCGTGCGTGGTGCGTGCGTGGTGCGTGCGTGGTGCGTGCGGTGTGCGCGGAGAGTGCGGTGTGTGCCGTATGCGCGGTGAGTGCGGTGTGTGTGGTGTGTGCGGTGTGTATGTGCGGTGTGTGCGGTGTGTGCGGTGTGTGAGGTGTGTGCGGTGTGTGTGGTGTGTGCGGTGTGTGTGTGTGTGCGGTGTGTGCGGTGAGTGCGGTGTGTGCGGTGTGTGCGGTGTGTGTGGTGTGTGCGGTGTGTGTGCGGTGTGTGTGTGTGTGCGGTGTGTGCGGTGTGTGCGGTGTGTGTGGTGTGTGCGGTGTGTGTGTGCGGTGTGTGTGGTGTGTGCGGTGTGTGTGGTGTGTGCGGTGTGTGCGGTGTGTGCGGTGTGTGCGGTGTGTGTGGTGTGTGCGGTGTGTGTGGTGTGTGCGGTGTGTGCGGTGAGTGCGGTGAGTGCGGTGAGTGCGGTGTGTGTGGTGTGTGCGGTGTGTGCGGTGTGTGTGGTTTGTGCGGTGTGTGCGATGTGTGTGGTGTGTGCGGTGTGTGCGGTGTGTGCGGTGAGTGCGGTGTGTGCGGTGTGTGTGGTGTGTGTGGTGTGTTCGGTGTGTGTGGTGTGCGCGGTGTGTGCGGTGTGTGCGGTGTGTGCGGTGTGTGTGGTGTGTGTGGTGTGTGTTGTGAGTGCGGTGTGTGTGCGGTGTGTGCGTTGTGTGTGGTGTGTGCGGTGTGTGTGCGGTGTGTGCGGTGTGTGCGTGGTGCGTGCGGTGTGTGCGTGGGGCGTGCGGTGCGTGCGGTGCGTGCACGCGGTGTGTGCACGCGGTGTGTGCACGCGGTGTGTGCATTGTGTGCGTGGTGCGTGCGGTGTGTGCAGTGTGTGCTGTGTGTGCACCTGGTGTGTGCATTGTGTGCGTGGTGCGGTGCGGTGTGTGCGGTGTGTGCGGTGTGTGCGGTGTGTGCGGTGTGTGCGGTGTGTGCGGTGTGTGTGGTGTGTGTGGTGCGGTGCGGTGCGGTGCGGTGCGATGCGATGCGGTGCGGTGTGGTGCGGTGAGGTGTTGTGTGGTGAGAGGTTGTCGTATTTCAGTGCTACCAGAACGCGCAAACAGTCCATTAGTTTTTTGAGGAAGATCAACTTATGAACAATCAGATCTGACAATTAATTCGTTGGTAACTAATTTGGTGGAACATATTAGTAAGTCACGTTTTCTTTGCTCGGGAAAGCGATCTCATGTTTACGCTGTATTTTTTGGTATGTCATTGTAGGCTCTAATTCTATCGTGTTGCTGTGCGCTGTATTTTCTGGTATGTCATTGTAGACTCTAACTCTATCGTGTTGCTGTGCGTGGAATTTCCTTGTTAGTCATCATACGATGTTCCTGTATAATTTTTTGGTTAGCTGTGATTCTTGTTTGTCGATTTACGATTGTATTCTTGTTAGCCGCCGTGCACAGTAGTTTCTTGTATGCGTGTTTCTATGCCGTCGTCGACAGCACTATGCAAATGCATATGCACAAACACAGCTGAGTAAACGATAAGATATGGGATTACCTCCATAGACAATACCACCCTTAGACAACCCCCCCCCCACGACATTGTTAATCCGGCCCTGCAAACCAGAGAGGGAAAGGATTATTCTGACAAGAAGCGTATTTAGCACATTCCAAACTAATTCAACATCAGTTCGACTTCACATAGTGATCTCACTAGCCCGTATCGGCCGAAGACGCGCACAATGACGTAGTCACTGCCTCGTATGTTGTTGCCACAGGCGAAGGAGCAGACAGTGGCGCCTTCTACTGGTGGTTCTGTCTTCGTCACCTGACACCGCATGAAGTAGCCGTCGAACGGGCCGGCGTTGAGCGGCTTCTCATCCGTGTAGACGTGAACCTTTACAACGCATTCATATATATATAATCAGACTTTTCTCTGTTTACGTCCATGTGTTTCCAGAATACATACACACATACGCACGCACACATACAAAACGTGCGTACGTGCATACGTGCGTATCAGCATACCTGCATACCTGTACGTATGCATACATACACACATGCAGAATGCAAATATGCACGCATGCACGCACGCACACATGCACATACGCACATGTTCAAACACGCAAACATGCCCATATTCATACATGCACACATGCATGCAAACAAGCACAAATGCAAAAAATACATGCATGCATACATGCATACATACATACATACATATATACAAACATCCATACATACATACATACATACATACATACATACATACATACATACATACATACATACATACATACATGGATACATACATTCATACATTATATGTATACAATACAACACGAATCATTATCCAAACAGAGGCTCACTTCCGGTCCCAAGCTCCCTCCTACTTCATCTCTGCCATAACTTCTCCAACAGGACATCGCGACTACCACAACTGACGGACACATGCGTGGTTGCATAAACGACTAGTTGGCTGAGCACCATCATAGTTTTGGTGTCATTGAAACTGTGCACTTGGCTAACGTAACACAGTTTCAACGAAAAAAAATTTCACAATTGTACTGAGATTTTACAAGTGAAATTAATATTATGAGTTTGATCCCTTGCATGTTTATAATTTATATTAGACAGGCTCTTCACACAATTTTCCCACATTAAAGTAACACGTTTTTTTACCTGACTGGCATCACCACAGTTGCCGCCACGCAAGGTGATTCGCGCGTCGAAGTTAGTGAAATAATTCGAGAGATTCGCTCTGAAGACGAAGTCCAGAGGGTTGTCCGATGACGTCACAGCCTGGCATGTGGCGCGGTCATGGTCAGTGAAGACGGCGCAGTCCCCGAACTCACGAAATCCCTCAGCAGAGGGTTCTGCGGCTACACATATATAAGTGAACATAATCAGATATGTTCCTCTCAGCGTTCATAACATTGATACGGCTTAACATAATAATACGTAACGTGCAGCACTGCTTACATTCGAACCTCTATTGCTGTTAAAATACCGTAAATATATAGTGCAACAAATAATAAATGTCGTCATTTAACTCTTTGTATGTAACATTTTGAATCAATTGCATATAGTTGATTCGTATGTGAAACCGACTAGTTGACAAAACGATAATTCGAGTTTCCCGACATTGCATGTTGATGATGAAGCGAATCCCGATAAACAGTATCATTTAACAACACCGGCTTGCCGTCGGGGACAATATTCCCTACCACCTGGCACTATCTACCCACGGTTCCCTACCACCTGGCACTATCTACCCACGGATCCATAACACTGTCTAATAAGGAATTTTTGGATCACTTTACAGCACGCAATTTCTGAAGAAAAAAATTATGTTAATTTTAAAATGTCAATATCTATTGTGACATATCTGGAAATATATTATTTGATTTCACATACTTTTTCAAAAACTCTATACTTATATGTAAGCCTGTTGTTACGCTATGTATCGGATTATTCATCAGTCGTATATGTCTTTGTGTATTTTTTGTATGATGAAGTGTATTTTTTTATATTAACAAGTTCACTCTATCCATATTCCAAATTGAAACATGCATGTCACGTGGCAAATCGTAGCTAACATTAATTATTGTTCTGATGTACGTGTATAATGTAACGGAAATCGGAACAGTGCCAGTTGTCGTGGCAGTTAGCCATGACACTCTCAAAACAATAGAACACAAAAAACACTCAAATGCCTAACTAAAATAAAATAGCCACCAAGGAAATAATAAAAGAAAGGATATCGATCGACCTACCCCAACAGTTAAGAAAATAACAGGAAATACATATATTATTGTGTTGACCCTGACCGTTACTGTAGATCATAATTGTAAACCATTATTATGTCATTTGTTGTATTATGTCTTCGTTGCGAACATGTCCCTACTTTAGTATTTCGTCCAATATTCCACTTTGAAGCAGGAACTGAATTAATCGTTAGTTGAAACCAACACACCATAACGTGTAAAAACACGATTGTGAATAATTAATCCTACATAAAATGGGAACTACACTTGGACACGAATATCGTCGTTATCATCAAACCTTCCCGCCGACAGTCGTCATTACGTCATCACTTTCAGCATCCATTTCGTCCACCTGTATGGTCAGCTCTCACTCACTCCATCCTCAACCCTCTTCACCCCCGTGTAGCTTAAGGCGATAACAAATGTCATCCGGCCAACGAGCCAGGCGAGTTCATTCCAGGTTTCACCAGCCAACATCTCGTCAACTTCTCCAAACATAGTTCCCATCAAACACACACTCGTCATTCTCATTAAAAAATTCAAATTTCTCTCTCACCTGTCACTAAAATCATTTCTCCCACCAGCTACTCACACCATCCATCATTGTCATCAATCGATTCAGCCATCATTATCGTAATTATATTCTTTAGTTTTCACTTTCTCAACCGGAGTCACCCACAATAAAACAAGGCATGTTCTCATCGGAGAAACACATGCAAAGAATACAAGGATGTCCACAACACCAGATTGGATTTGTCACAACGTTTTTGCCTTGAAAAGGGTTACGAATTTTGCAGGCAGCTAGGGTTGCATATATTGGTGATCTAAAACATATTTTTCATGTCTTGTATGCGTTGCATATGCAATGGAGAGAGAGCAGTGTCCACCATAAAGGAAGTAAATGAATGATTCAGTAGTATATATGTTTCACCGATGCCTTTCAACAGATTCGAAGTAATTACGTGGTCGTTAAAAGAGAACGTTTCTGTATGAAATGTACCAGCTGGATGTAAACGTGAATATACTAAACAAACTCCTCAGCTTACGTCAAACACTTCTATTTCGCTCTGATGGAAGAATCCAGCTACGCTCGCAGCCACGAACAAGTAGCGCCGCCTGGTGTAGCGTGGATGTTCACAATTCAGACTGACGATTTGTGCTTGTCCCAATCTTCCGTGTGTGGCACATTTCAGAAAAGGCACCTCGCTGATTGGTCCATTGACGGTTCTAAGGTCCTGGTCCGTCAGACCCACGGCGAAATGTATTAATCGATCTGTAAAAAGTCGACATAAGTGCAATTGCTTACCATATTGGAAGCAATTGTAGGTATGTTTCTGTGTCGCGGAACGGAATGGAAAGAGGCTATTCAACCAGCAGTGATTGACCAGTGTAGCCACCTACTGGCAATCAGTGGGTGAACAGACAAAATAGCGACGTCGATTACCATTGCGCAACATAAAACATTCCTGAATATATTTATCATTGCTTCACATTTGGTGATTTCATTTGGTTGCATTATATAACTATTTATCCGCACATGACAACAACAACAACATAATAGGCAGCGTCCACTGAATGCTGTTCGTTGATACACCCCGTTCGGTGCCCATTCTGTGTAACATTGTGGTAACAAATCATCTAGTGTTATATATTCTACCACACATTGTCTATACGTGTACTATGATGCATGTTTATGGCTGAAATATATCATACGAACGCGGGGGTCAAGGTTGATTCGTTCATTTTAATGTTTTTATTCCTCCGGGTGTGTGGGTCTTGAGGGTCAACATTTAAAATGGAATGCATCAGAATTTTTCAAATGTTGAATTACATGTTTTCCTATGTTTTCCTATGTTTTCCTATGTTTTTCTGTGTTTTCCTGTGTTTTCCTATGTTTTCCTATGTTTTCCTGTGTTTTCCTGTGTTTTCCTATGTTTTCCTGTGTTTTCCTATGTGCAGCTGTATTTGAAAATGCAACAATGATATGTACAAATATGTACCTAGATGAATGGAGCAATCTTAAGTACTTGTCAAGTTATGTACCTAGATGAATGGAGCAACCTTAAGTACTTGTCAAGTTATGTACCTAGATGAATGGAGCAACCTTAAGTACTTGTCAAGTTATGTACCTAGATGAATGGAGCAACCTTAAGTACTTGTCAGGTTATGTACCTAGATGAATGGAGCAACCTTAAGTACTTGTCAAGTTATTGCAGCATGCAGCGCTGGCGAGAGTGGTTGTTGCTTGACTGGTGTCCGGTCCACCGTGTGGCGCCACTGTTATGAATCGCACAGTGTGCAGAGCACGTCTATGTAATGAACCAGGAACCGATTTATGCAGCCGCAGGCTGTTTTGCGCACCACCGCAAATCGGGTGCCGATTGGGGTCCTAACCAACGGAGAATTTAAACAAATTGTGCTACGATTCCTTCCT
>BSQZ01000208.1:72500-80000 GCA_033239005.1 Lamellibrachia satsuma | reverse complement strand
CAGGTGAACAAAATACCAAAGCTTCGAAACGGCAGCAAGAGGACTGGAACCTGGTTGTCTCGGTTGAGAGTCGGACGTTCTGATCCTACGCCATCGAGCTCCACAGGTACCAGTAAATACTGCGTGTTTGTAGGTATATGGTTTATATCAGGGTTGTCTGAGTTGTTGGTTTCTCAGTTGCCAGCATTTCGTATGCGTCTTTCTCCGCTGTTAGTGGGTCACTCTTAATTATTAGTTTTATTCAACCGGGACAGTTCGGATGGAAGATGCCCAAAACCAGCATCAGGGATTCAAATAGGACGTCATATGGATGTAATTATTATCGTTGACTGACTTCACAGCGTCAGTCCTCATCGTGCTTTCAAATCTAACATCTTCAAGGGATGCCAATTGTCTTGATCCTTACTTCACCTCTTCCTGGATAAACAATGTATACGTCACATCAAATGTTGTCCGAGCAATATCAGTTATATAACATTTGTGTTACGCCGATATAAGTTTTATTGTCTTCACCGTCAGATCAGCTGTGATATTTCTACATATCATTTATTCAATTTACAAACCTTGGAAAGCCTGTAAGTGAAATCAATGGATAACGTAGAGAATATTCTTAACGTGGACGTTGCTTTCCGCCATTTGGATGTTTTGTGACGACAAGGGAAGTTGATTGGACGAAAGCCCCATATATAGGAGCTGAGTACAGTTTCAATTTACAACATGTTAATATTTCATTAAAACAAAGCTATTAAGCCTCTCGTCAGAAAACGTAGAAATCGTCATGATGATGGTTCCTATATTGTGGACCCACAAACACTAATACATTATCACACCACATACACAAAACAACCATTGCCATCAAGAGATAATTGAGCGCCATCGAATAAAGCTATTTTTATTTTACTAAAACCATTCCACTAATTTTCTGGATTAAATACGCACGTAAAAGCTAATGGGGACATATTCGTGAATTTCAACCATACATATTATCGATACATTACAATATTATATTATATTGTTAAAAAAAAATTGCATTGTCCGTCCATTCTGTACTCGAATTGGTGCGTATCAAATTAGTGTGCGTGTATAGTGCATAATGTTCGGTATCATTCTAGCACAATACGGATATAAATGTGTCGTTAATATGTAGGTTAATACCTCATCCGACGTGACCGTTCAGCGTATAATTCGGATTAATTAGTGATGTAGTTAACTGAAACGTTATCCAATCTCGCCTGGCCATAACTTTTCGATAAAATGCTTACTTAAAACGTATTTGATACTCTTCTTCTTGGCAACACACATGTTACTTTGGAAGGGGCAACCGCACACTTCATATTATAATAAGATATATCAGAAGCAACAATACCAAAAGCTGAGTCAGTATTATGATTATGATGATCATGATTAAGATTAATATTACGATTATGGTAATGATGATTATTTTCATGATAATGTTTGTCATTGTTGTTATGATTATGATTATCATTGTGATTGTGATTCTGACTATGATTATTATTGTGATAATTAGAATTATAAAAATATATTATAATTAATATAAACATGATAACTATGATAATCATAATAATAATTGTAATCACAATAATCATGATAATCGTAATAATAACATCACTCATCGTAATCATGAAAATAAAAATAATTAAAATAATCATAACAAACACAATAATAAAAATTATCACAATTATTACAATTATAAAATAATCACAACAATCACAATAATCACAATTATCACAATAATCACAATAATCACAATTTATAAAACACGCTTCCCATGCTAGCGAGTTGGTTTCACCACACCTGAACATGGACACAGAATGTCTTTCTGAGCCTCCTTCACATACTCCTGGATGGACTCGTGCAAGTACCACTGTCGCTGTGCACTCATGCCGGGTGCTGGCAAAGCGACAGTTGCGGTGGTTTTCAGTGCACTGTACTCGCTGACCATGCTGGCGAAGACTGCCTCAGCCGAGTCGAGTGCGTAGTGCACCAACAGGTTTCCAGAGTGTGCAGAGAAAACCGAAAGTGCATGTTCATTTGGCACGAAGCAGGGTCTTGTAGAACTGACTGATGACCGATGTGGGCTAGCCAGTCTCCAACAGTCAATTAACTCTTATCGTCTTCTGTTCCGACCAGTTGGGCAGAATTGATGGGGAAACTCCCCTTTACCACAGACTGACACTCATCCAACGACGATACAGCGTATCGTAGGAATGCTTGCTGAATGTCGTCTGCACACATAGTGTGTCCTACTATCAAGACATTTAGATTTGTTATTTTATGGAGACCCATGGAATTCCATCAAGACATTGCTTAACTTGAACTTGTCAAGAGACGTCGCAAAATGGCTTCTTTCTTTTCATTTGTGAAGCGGAAGTGCTCATATACACAAAAGTTATTCTACTAGAAATTGCCAAGCCATGATATTTGTCAAACTCATTATTATGCAAAACTAAGAATCAGGTGGCTGTCTGTTGTTTGTATTTGTGCTACTACAGTTCAAAGGGCATGGATACTTATAAAGGCGTCATAGGCATGACGTCAAACACTAGTTGGTGACACCAAATATAGCGGAGTCGCCTCCCCAGCAAGACGACCAATTGAGCCGCACAAATTCGAAGAAATCCGCAGTCGATACCCCGCACTAAAACTTCAAATAAGCATTTTATTGTAAATGGCTTGACGTAGTCAAGTAGTGGAATAAAGCAACAGCATTGATCGTGAATCCTGGAATAGTAAAGTAACTGGAAATTGTATTTTATATCTACATATACACGGGCGTCACGCACATGCATTATCACAATTGTTTCTCCCAATACAATGATAGTTTTAATATCAGATGTATTCAAATGTTGCTGCTTCAACACATTATAAATAATGCTTATAACAGTGTGAGTAACATAGAAACAATTCTGAATCTTCAAATGAGGGGAGGTAACTACGTTATACATTTGTGACGTCACACCCCCTGACGACAGTTCCGCCCCCCGGCGACCGGAACAATCGTACATTATGGCCCCTAACCATTACGTAACTAGGAACAATCGTAGCAACGGGGTTTCCACTAGCAATAGGGTTTTCCTTGGAGTTTCCGCTGATACAATCACCAGGGGGCGCTCACGGGGTTTCCCTAGGGTTTGCGCTGATACAATCGCAAGGGGACGCTCACGGGGTTTCAGGTGACTACGTGCACGGCTTCTTGCGCATGCCCAGCATGCCCACAGCTTTCTGGGTAGCTTAAACATACCCAAGTGACTGTATCAGCGCCCCCTGACGACTGCAGCTAACCCTAAACCAGCTACTCTGGACCTCACCACTGTACAACATCGACAATTTGTATATAATCATAGCGAAGTCGTTGAATGTGGTTTCAGTAAGTTGTACACATGTTTGCTTATTTATATAAAAGGTGAACACATATTTTGCAGTTCCCGTGTACTAGATTTACGCCAATTTACGGGTGAATAGTTGTTCTAACGCGGGTTTAGGAGGACGTTACGGTTACATACGTTTTATTTGTTTTCTGAATCCTTCTGTACAAAAATTAGTGTCACGCACTTCCATATTTGGTGTCGCGAACGGGAGCGATAAGCCGCATACAGAGCAATACCCAATAAGGACATGCAGCTGACGTAAGCCGCACGCAGAACAATACCCAATAAGGACATGCAGCTGACGTAAGCTATAAAGGTGTCAGGATATGCAGTTTGCGTGGAAACCCCGTTATGTATTGCAGGACTGAGGCGGTATAGGCAGTATATAGGTGTCGACATCAGACGACATAGACCGAAAAGTTATCGATATAATGTGATCATGCGATATGTGTTGTATAGCTTACATGCATGACTACGTTTTTCTCGCTGAATGCATGGACATTCGACCGCTAGGTTAGCAAGGTGAAAACGGTCGTATTTTTTTTAAAGTGGTTAGAAATCGACACGACACCTTCCTATCGAATAAGAGTACGAGCAAATGTTATTAAATAGTTAAAAATAATTACAAAGGATATCATAGTAAAGCATTGTAATATAATTAAATATGGGTATGTTATTTTAAAATATTGCGCGCTTTCTTATTTCGACCGTATATGATATTGCTCTGTACAATGAAAAGTTTTTAATATAATGTGATGATGCGATATGTGTTGCATAGCCTATATGCATGGCTACATTTTTCTCGCTGCATCTATGGACATTCGACCGCTAGGTCGTCATCTGCTAGCAGGGTGAAATGTGGTCGTCGCAGCTGACGTAAGCCGCACTACATAGAACAAAAGAAATGCTATAAACGTGTCAGGACATGCAACTGACATAAGCCGAACATAGAACAATACCAAATAAGGACATGCAGCTGATGTAAGCCACACCAGACGCGTCGCGGAAAGTGCACATTCATCATATTTTCGTTATATGTCAATATTTAAAAATATTGCGTTCTTACACTTTATCCATAATTGACACAGTTCACCCATAACTCCTACAGTTTACCCACACCTACAGTTTACTCATAATTCTTACAATTTACCCATACTTCCTACAATTTACCTCGAAAGCCGACGTTTCTTCGTGGTGCTGAATGGTAAAAAGAGCCGTTGGCGACGACAGAAAAACGGACTACCACAGGGAAGTGTACTGGCACCGATGTTATTCAACATCTACACCAACGATCAGCCCGTGCACACTGATACACAGAGTTTCATATATGCGGACGACTTATGCATTGCATCGCAAGAAAAGATTTCAATAACATCGAAGTAAATCTGACGTCTGCACTAAGCATCTTGTCCACATACTACGACCTCAACCAACTGCGCGCAAACCCCATCTAAGACGCAGGTGTGTGCTTTCCACCTGAGGAACAGAGACGCTAAGCGAGAATTAAACGTTGTTTGGAATGGGACCCGTCTCAACAACACATCAACACCAGTGTACCTCGGCGTTCATCTCGATAGAACTCTCTCCTTTAAGACACACATACAAAAAACCAAGATGAAAGTAAACGCAAGAAACAACATCATCCGCAAACTTGCCAACTCGAAGTGGGGGTGCAGAGCATCAACTTTAAGATCTAGTTGTCTCGCTCTCTGCTACTCAGCTGCCGAGTATGCCTGTCCGGTATGGGAAAGGTCCACACACGCAAGCAAGTTGAACCCTGCTCTACATGACTGCTGCCGCATCATCTCAGGCTGCCTCAAACCGGCGAACGTCGACAGCGTACACTTGCTGGCCGGCATAGCTCCCCCTCAAATCAGGAGAACTGTTGCCAGCCGCATGGAACGATCACGACTAACGACAGATACCAGACACCAACTGTTCAACCATATGCCAGCTGCTAGCCGTTCTCTGAACCGCCTACGCACTGGCGTTGGCCGTGTTAAAAGTACGATGAGGAGGTGGGGATACATTGATGACACCCAGTCTTTGAACTGTAACTGTGGGGAACTACAAACGATGGCCCACCTCCTCTGCTGTCGACTACTGGATGAGGCCTGCACCGCAGAAGACCTTGTCACTGTCACTGAGCGAGCAAAGGTGTGCGCCCGCAAGTGGCAACACATTGTGTGAAGGACATGAAAGAAGAAGACCGCAAGCTGTATGGCCTGACACGTTTAACAAGATTTAACAAGATTTACCATCCAAGCCAAAGGCCCAGATGGCAAGTGGACAAGGAAGCCATTGGCTTATCGAGAGTCCAACAATGTTCATCTACTTATAGCCCGCCCTCCTGAGATATGTGTCAACCTTGTTTTTAAACATATTCATGCTGCTAGCAGTTACACAATCTGTAGACAATTTGTTCCATTCATTTATTGTCCTCTGTGAGAACGAGTGCTTCCTGATGTCCAATCTACATTGATCCTTTACTAATTTTACCTCATGTCCTCTAGTTCTGCTATCCTTCTTGAGTGAGAAAAACATATTTCTATCAATATTTTCATACCCATTCAATATCTTAAAAACTTCAATCTGATCTCCTCTTAACCTCCTTGTCTCTAGAGTTGTTAAACCACATTCTTTCAGGCGTTCTTCATAACTAAGGTCTCTCAGTTCTGGAATCATTTTAGTTGCTCTCCTTTGTATGCGTTCAAGCGTATCTATATCCTTCTTACGATATGGTCTCCATGCTTGTATACAGTATTCTAAATGAGGTCTAACTATTGCTTTATAAAGAGGTATAATTAACTTTTTTCCCTTGTATGTTATGTTTCTTCTAATCAATCCAAGAATTTGATTACCCTTTGAAGCTGCAATACCACACTGCTCTGAAACTTTCATATCAGCGCTTATTGTAACTCCTAAGTCCTTTTCTTTTACAGTAGTACCCAGAACAGTATCTCCCATTTTATAGTTTACATTCAAGTTCCTATGTCCTGTATGTAGGCATTTACATTTCCCAAAATTGAACAACATCTGCCATTTCTCAGACCATTTCACTAATCTGTCTAGATCGTTTTGTAAATGTTGTTTATCACCATCAGTATTAACCTTTCTAAACAGTTTTGTGTCATCCGCAAATTTCAGTACGTTACTTGTTATACTGTCGTCCAAGTCATTGATATAAATTAAGAATAATATAGGTCCTAATACTGATCCTTGAGGTACCCCACTCAAAACCGATTTCCAATTTGAAACTTCTCCATCTACTACAACTCGTTGTCTTCTGTCAGTCAGTCATTTTCTATCCAGTCAGTTATGCTATCCCCGATACCATGGGCTTTTAATTTAAGTAGTAATCTTTGATGTGGCACTTTGTTTATAGTTTACGTCAGCTGCATGTCCTTATTTGGTATTGTTCCCGTTTGTAATACCAAATATGGAAGTGCGTGACACTAATTTGTATACAGAAGGATTCAGAAAACAAATTAAAATTATGTGACCGTAACGTCCTCCTAAATACGCGTTAGAACAACTATTCACCCGTAAATTGGCATAATTCTAGTACACGGGAACTGCGGGAACTGTGTTCGCCTTTTATATAAATAAGCAAACATGTGTACAACTTACTGAAACCACAGTATCGACTGCAACGACTTCGCTATGGTTATATATAAATCGTCGATGTTGTACGTTGTGAGGTCCAGAATAGGTAGCTTAGGGATAGCTGCAGTCGTCAGGGGCACTGATACAGTCACCGGGGGTTCTCAAGCTACCCAGAAGGCTGTGTGCATGTTGTGCATGTGCAAGAAACCGAAAACGGAAGTCCATCGTGCACGTAGTCACCTGAAACCCAGTGAGCGTCCCCTGGCGATTGTATCAGCGCAAACCCTAGGGAAATCCTAAAGGGAAACCCCGTGACCGGCCCCTGACGAGTGTATAAGCGCAAAACTTGGGTAAATCATAAAGTGGAAACCCCGAGAGCGCCCCCTGACGACTGTATCGGGAAACCCCTTTGCTAGGGGAAACCCTGTTGCTAGGGCTACGATTGTTCCGAGTTACGTAATGGTTAGGGTTAGGGTTAGCGCCAGTCGCCAGGGGGCGCTACTGA
>BSQZ01000208.1:57500-65000 GCA_033239005.1 Lamellibrachia satsuma | reverse complement strand
TAGGGCGTGTCCGTCATTTTTGGTATAGTGGCAGCTGGACAACACCACCAGATATCGCTGTTGGTTGGGTACGTCATCTTTTGTGACATTTAGACAGTGTGGCGTGTGACGCTGGTGGCGCGATCAGATAAGTGAAATTAATAAAATTACTTTGAAATGAGACGAGCAAAAAAATCGATTTGGTTAATCACCTTTAAAAATGTTTGTAGGTTTAATGATACGTCATGCTAATCATCGTCCAAATTGTTGCTGCAGGTGTGATCTGTCTCACTGAGGGTTTTACTAGCTAACGTTGTCTCATAGACGGCGCTAGTTGTAGATACTGACTCATAGAGCGCGCTGCTTTACGGAGTCTCGCAGAGGCCGCTTCATGCAAAAATAACTTACATATAGCGCTGCACACTAATGTTGTCTCACAGAGGGCGCTACAAGTTATGTATTTCTCACATAGTGATCTACTGGCTAACTATGTGTTACATAGAGGTGCTACACCTCAACTCTGTATCACACAGCTAAACCTAACATATGATGCTACATAACAACATTGTCTCACATAGGGCGCTACATACGGAATCTATCTCACAAAGGGCTACTTTAAAAACTATTGTGTTCTACCTTGTACGAAGGGAAAAGGGCACATTTGCGAGAAAAAAGACACTTTTGCTGCCCATTCGTTTACACTGATAGTTACTGGTTGGCAGCATACGCAAGTAGTAGTGATGGAAGCATCCCATTCGTACGAAGTTGTAAAAACATCCGTTGCCACATCTTATTTAACACGAGGCAAATTGCTTATTTAAGCAAGTAGCATAATCATCTCAATATATATAATTGGCTATTGTTCTCACTGTACAAACTTCTCCTTCTTCTAGATAGGACAACACAACAGGGCGCATTCATCTACGTCAAAACAATCGTATGTGTTGTTGTGCTATATATATATATATATATATATATATATATATATATATATATATATATATATATATATATATATATATATATATATATATATATATATATATATATATATATATATATATATATATATATATATATATATATATATATATATATATATATATATATATAAACACACACACACACACACACACACACACACACACACACACACACACACACACACACACACACACACACATAATATACGGGGATAAGGCACGGGAGAAATTATCTGGGTTAAATGGCCGTTGGGGTTTATGACCTACCAACAATTTATTATTTTATTATTTTTTCATCACAACACGATAACGGATTCAGCCGCATGCTGTCATAAATATTACTTAACCATATGATATATCGTTGTTCGTTTTTCGTTAGTTTTGTGCTGTTTTTAAACGGGTTTGACGAACTTTTATTACTTCTTTTAAATCGCAGCACGATAATTTGATGTGGCCAATTACTGACTTTATCTATAAATTATATGTTGACAACATGATTGAAAACAAACCAAATGTGTTGTTATTGCACAAACCAGTACACATATATTTACATATGTTAGAATTTGGACAGCTGGAATTGAAGCGTTTTATACAACGACATCAATGTATTTGTTTCTATTCCTCGAATCTAGCTGTGGTATCCTAGTTAACTAGCATTAACAATGCTGCCATCCAAAGAAACATTTTCAGGACGGAAAACTACGCCACTGATGTGTCAACGGTCAAACAACAAGTGTTCACCTGTACATTAATCAGTTTTGTCACATATCAGTATGTTTTCAACATGTTGACGCAGTTCATGTACAATACGGTCAATATATATATATATATATATATATATATATATATATATATATATATATATATATATATATATATATATATATATTTGTATTGCGCTAAAAACTCTCGGACAACTCAAGTTTAGTAGTGCTCCAAAACAAAAGGGTTTCACAATTTCTAGCCGGTTTAGCAATTCTAGTCGTAAGCAGTAGGATCATTGTGCTGAGGAGCTGTAAAGAATAAGATAGTTTAAATAAGTGGGATTTTAGTTGTAGTGCTGTATTTCATACCGCATTAGCGTTAGTATGAACTTTATTAGGAAGTTAGTGCCACTAACAAGACCAGTTGCAATAATTTTGGCGACAAAAACACACATACAGGCGAATATGGAGAAGCTCAATACATACCATATTAGATTCATATATTATCTTCGGTTCGGCGAAGATGCGTAGGCTCTAAGTTCTCATATCAAATGTACATTGACATTTTAATAATGCGGTTTAGTGCACTCTAGTTCTAGTTCAGCTTGAAGTACACACTTATATCAATATTACATTTTTTATTGACAAAGGAAGAAAATAGAATGGAATACGTTAATTACTGATTGTGGAAATGGTAGCTGGAATATGTTTGAAAACAAATTGTTTCATAAAACCATGGTATACATATATGGATGTAGTCGTGGATAGATGTAATTGTAGCACACATCAATTGGAATTCAGCAGTGATAATTCGTGCAACTGCTCCAATATATATTTGCTTCAGCAAGGGTGGAAATATAAGCAAAACAAACAAGATAGCTACGCATACAACCAATGCTTCCAACTACGTGTATGCGATTCTTCTAGGAAGTCACATTAAAAGTAAATACCCAGTATCTGACTTCAAAACTAGCTTCTTGGAAGCACATCATGGCTAAATAAAACACACCAGCAATGCCGGAATAAACGTAGTACGCTCGTACCAGGCCCCCTACGAAAAGAAGAATAAACGTCATACGCTCGTACCAGGCCCCCTACGAAAAGAGGCAACCCATAAATCCACTTATTATCCATGATGTCTCACCACAGGCGACTATGTATGATGTGTTGATCAAGATAATTCACAGCTACGTAGACATTGGTATATATACATTGACAATACCACGCGTCTCGATCTTCGACTTTAATACAATCGAACATGGCCCCCACGTCGTTAATCCGGCATTGCAAACCAGCCAGGAAACGCATTTAACACATTGCACGCTAATTCACAATCAGTTCGACTTCACACAGTGATCTCTCTGGTCCGTATCGGCCGAAGACGCGCACAATGACGTAGTCACTGCCTCGTTTATTGTCGCCACACGCGAAGTAGCAGACAGTGGTGCCGTCTACAGGTGGTTCTTTCTCCGTCACCTGACACCGTATGAAGTAGCCGTCGAACGGGCCGGCGTTGAGCGGCTTCTCCTCCGTGTAGACGTGAACCTCTACAACATATCCAGAAAGGTCGTCATATTGTTCTCTCTTTACTTTATGTATATAAAGTGTTTATGTATAAAAATAATGAACTTTATTTAAACACTGGTTTCCAGAGAACGAACCTGTTCAATAATGTGTACAAGGTCGCTACAATAAAAACAGTATATATATATATATATATATATATATATATATATATATATATATATATATATATATATATATATATATATATATATATATATATATATATATATATATATATACATGAAACTTAGTGAAATAAACCAAAAGTCAGCCTGAAAGAACGATTAGCGTAATTTATAAACATTATTGCTATAATTTGTGTATTATACAAATGAGACAATGTATTTGTAATAAAATTTAGGCAATCAGAAAATAAAGTTAGAAATCATAATACCACTCAGTTAAAGTAGCTTATACAAACATTTAAAGCGAGTTTCAAATAATGAGTCCTTGAAAGCGTCCATGGGAGCTTATATCTCTCCAGAAATAAAACATATATTATATTATATGTTATATATTATAACATGTATACGCATACATAAACAAATGTACACATGTACACGTGTACATGCAGAATCTGTACAACCAACGTAAGTCGTGGCAGTGGTGAAATGGTGAGTGGCGGCACTAGTGGCGAGTTTGCTCGCTCACATGGCCATCATTTAAATTAGACACCATATAAAAACGAGTTGTCCCTCATTATAGCAATAATTTTTTTACCTGACTGGCATCACCACAGTTGCCGTCACGCAATGTGATGCGCGTATCGAAGTTAATCATCGATATCGTGAGATTCGCTCTGAGGACGAAGTCCAAAGGATTGTCTGATGACGTCACAGTTTGGCACGTCGTGCGGTTGTAGTCAGTGAAGACGGCGCAATCTCCGAACTCGCGAAATCCCTCAGCAGAGACGACGACGTGTTCGGCAGCTACAAATCAAGAAGAGAACATAATGATATATTATATGTCTATCAGCGTTACGTGTTTTACAGAACATAGGTAAACTGCTTAATTCGAAGATGTGGACGTTTCGCTTTAATCTTAGTTTTGTTTTAGAAATGTTTACGCAGCGAGGCCGTGCTGGAATAGGTAATCCAAAACCTCAATTTTAAATAAAACCTGTCATTAATGGTATGTCGAGTGGTGTTAGCAAATCAACCGTAATGGGAATTTTGTAAACACATGGCTGTGAACAATGCGAAAGAAGTTCGCCACGCTGTGAAATTAAAAGGTGTTTAATTATATTTATCTAGCATTGGAACTTGACGCAACAATAGAACCACCAGTGTATTCAACCATCAGTATCATTATTTAAGGTACTTTTATTTTACCCAGCTGGCATCACCAACAAACAAACAGGATGTTTGCAGAAGAACAGGCAGTTTGTATTGGAGAAATACACCACCAGCAGCATCAGTTTGTATTGGAGAAATACACCACTAGCAGCATCAGTTTGTATTGGAGAAATACACCACCAGCAGCATCAGTTTGTATTGGAGAAATACACCACCAGCAGCATCAGTTTGTATTGGAGAAATACACCACCAGCAGCATCAGTTTGTATTGGAGAAATACACCACCAGCAGCATCAGTTTGTATTGGAGAAATACACCACCAGCAGCATCAGTTTGTATTGGAGAAATACACCACCAGCAGCATCAGCTTCATCATCGCCACAATTTTCGTCACCATCATCGCCACCACAACCACCACCATTAACTCCAAAATCACCATCAGCAGCAGCAGCAGCACCAGCAGTAGCAGCAGCAGTCACAGCAGTAGCAGCAGCAGCAGCAACAACAAAAGCAACATCACAAACAGCAATAACAACAACAGCAACAATATTTGCTGTAATAAATGGTGTTGTGAATGTTGACAACGTTAATACACCACTATATCAGCTTACCATTAAACACTTCAACTTCCATCAGAAGGAAGTTGTTTCGTACGTTCGCCGCCAAGAACAAGTAGCGCCGCCAGGCGTGCAGTGGATGTGTACAATTCAGGTTGACGGTTTCAAATCTTCCCATTTCTCCGTGTGTTGCACATTTCAGGAATGGCGAGTTGAATGGTCCGCTGCCACTGTTCGGCTTCTGGTCCGTCAGACCCACGGTGAATTTAAGTAGTCGATCTACACGAAACCGGCATAAATAACATAATAAGGGGGCAATCCATAAAGTATGGGAAGCTTATTTGGACTGTCTTAGACCCTCCACCCCTTTACACCCCCCAATGATTCACAGTCCTACCCAAGGGGATTATTGGTGTCTTTGATGACCAGCGAGACACCGGTGCTGCTTGGGGAGTGCAACGAAGGTGTACGTCCTCCTCATCAAGCCGCTCCAATTCAACATCATCCATGTACGCACTTGAATTTTCGGTGATGTTTTTTCGTTGTGATGCAACAACTAGGGTGTTATTTTGTACAGCTTTTTATTGACACACTAAGTTTGCAGACTTTTTTTGCGCGCTACTAAATACTTCACTAAGGCATGAAGTCACGGATTGATGGGATTTCCGCTCACTAGATTGGCTCGGGTCTAGTTGGGATGCCCCAAGAAGACAACAAATACAAGTGAAAGAAACAATTTACATTTAATGCACGATAGTTACTAAGTAGTTTACAAGGAAACAAGTAGACACTTGTGTTCATGTAATATAATCTAATATTCCGATCATCTGACAATCGGACCGGGGTTAACCAACACGTGTATTCTTAGAAGTTTCTAATAAATACGATCCTAACAAACAAAATATGTTTGTACATAAATTCAAACTAAAACCTATATCATCAATACTCCCGCACGGAAATCTACAAGGTTGGCGTGAAGGCATATCTCACGTGAATAGTCGTACAACCGATGTGTCCACAGCTGCACGGTTGATTATAAGACACATAATACCTAAACAACATCCTAATTAAAATTGAGGACGACAAGTGCCTAAGCAACATAATATTTAATTGTTAGGCATCTATTGCCTAAACATCAATAGAGTCGAATCACTGCATTCCTTCTAACCGTTCATTAGGCCTGGCCTTTGTGTAGCGGCCAGTCCCCATTACCACGGGTGACGTATATGATTTCCTGGTCGTCGTGAACGGAGGGTTGTCGCCGTTTGGCGTATCACTTCGGCAGTCGTGTCGCTTGCAGTCGAAGAGTGTCTGGTCATAAGCTGAATAGTGTACCGCAGGCCGTCGAAGAGCGGTTCAGTGTACCGTCTGTAGTTGACGAGCAGGCCTTCCTTTGCCGAACAGCTCAACGCTTGCAGCTGAAGAGCGGGCCGTTCGCTGTCGTCGAGCGTACTGTCTGCAGTAGGAGAGCAGTCTGTCCGCTGTCGTCGAATGTACCGTCTGCTGTCGAAGGGTGGGCTGTTCGCTTCGCCCCCGCGCGCCGTCCGCTGTCCTCGTGCAGTTCGTTGCCTCACTAAACGCAGTGGACGGCGTCCAACAACACCTCTTTATATATGTTGAGCCTCTCGGCCGTGTGCTTGGTCAATATTTCTCTCACGTGTTCCCTTCTTTCTTGGAGAGTATACAATTCTACTGACAGACACAAAGCCTTATTTTTCACGTGGTTGACCCACTCGTGCCCTTGACTTGATATCCGTCAAAGTGACAGTGATCTGGGCTACACGACCCTTCTGTGTCCACTCTACTACACAGTGATCTGGGTTACACGACCCTTATGTGTCCACTCTACTACTCAGTGATCTGGGCTACACGACCCTTCTCTGTCCACTCTACTACACAGTGATCTGCTCGCCGAAATCACCAGACGTGCATCCACTCTCTTTTTATAATCCTTCTTTCTGAGATAACACACGGCACTAGTTCCACAACCACCGTCTTCTGGTTTAGTCCACTAAGAAAATGTTCCTGTATATTAGCATAAATAACACGAATCACCCCTAAATTGGGTAATACTCCGGTCCCTGCCTACTCAATATGTAACATTCTATAAGACAAACAAACCCTCGCCGTAGATACGGACACGGGCTTACTTGAGCAAACAAATTATATACATCAGGTCGGTTGCATTCTTTCATACTTGAAAGGTTTAACTAAATAATAAAGAAACAGGAAATAGTATTGTGATAAAACAAATATCAGAAATGCTACACGTGGTAGAATCCTTTTCTGTTCGAATTCAATTGAAATATACAAAAAATCGGGCAGAGCAAGCAATGCTATCAGACTCACATCCACAGCTAGACCAGCCGTACAACAGCTTAACAACGATCGCCATGACACACCCACCCCCTTAAAA
>BSQZ01000208.1:45000-52500 GCA_033239005.1 Lamellibrachia satsuma | reverse complement strand
AATAAATATCACAATGAAAGGACGATGTGCGGTGAAACGCATGTCGTGTACGCTCGTCTATGAAATGCAATACATTACGACGCTATATATGGAACATTTGGCATGGTGTTAACGCTAAGCATTAGTCGCCAATGTTGACATCACTAATATGGTAATAACGTGACTTATGCAGGAACAGTTGTACCTTCTTTCAATATAATAACACACAATATGCAAATAAATGGGGAAATATCTAGTAAACAATTATTGACGAGATCTGAGTACTTGGCGGGTGGTGGTTTCAGGAAATCTGCTGATTTGATGTGGATTAAACTTAAGGTCAAACGTTAACATCCACGGGACACCTCTAAACATTTTCAGATCAAGTTTTAATGGAACTATTTCTAATTATAATTATAGCGATTGTGTGAAATGAGAACATCTGATTGTCCAAAATACGAATGTTATGGGCAATCCTAATAAACCTGCATATAAATAAATATATGTACATATACACACATCCTGCGACATAGCATCTTTCCAAAAAATCAGAATGTTTTTTTTCCCCGCAGCTCATTTCAAGCAATGCTCAGGTGTGGAATATGACTGGCCGTTGTTGCCACGTGGTGCCTGAAGTGTGAACAACACGGCGACCTGCGCTATTCAGGAGCGACCTTTTAACATACTTAGATAATTGGAAAACAGCAAATAGACCGATAGACCGTGTGACCTGTTGCGCTCTGTTGAAAATGCCCTTAATAATTTGAAACGCTTTGGTAACAGTTCAACTGCGTTGTTTGAAAGAAATTTGTGCATCGGAACTAATTTCGTATGCTTTGTTCAAATAGACGATGATGTGACAGAAAAAGGAGAATATAGAAACATATCGTGTCACAATTCCACGCGTAAATCAGCAAAATATGTAAAAGACAATGCTATGGTAAATGGATTGATGCTCTGGTGCTAAAACGGAAATATTGCATATGCAGTTTTTGGTCCATATGAATGCAATGTAAGCTCGAACACCACAGAAGAGAATTTTAAAGCAAGTTTACTGAAACAAAATAACATAAATAGAGAAGATAGATGAAGCGGTAGGCTATGGTAAGGAAGTCCATTTCTTCGGCGTGCGTCTGAAGCATCGAAGGTTAACAGTATTCAATATCACTTATTGAATTGCGTGTGCTGTTGTTACATGCCTGACATACATTAAGTTTCGTGTTTTCAATCAGTTTATCATTGCTCCACACTTTCTCTGTTGAAATGTTACTGTACATGACGGCTGCATCGTTTGTTATACGCAGGCTAATTTCAACATTAAGTACCAAATTGCGCGTGGCTATGGGCCTTATATACTTGAAGCTATAACAAAACCTTCAATGTCACGTGGTTAATGTTGATTGAAGGTGGCACAACAACATCCTGCCCCACGACATTTGTCTGTTTGGTGCTAATGCTCAACCCAAATTATGTGTTGCTTATAATTAGGAAACGTATATTGAATTGCGTGTTATGCGGGCGATGTTAGACAGCTCCCTTTCAGATACATTATGTAAATATACACCCTCTGTGAAGGAACTAATGGTGTATGCCAGCACCAGGGATAAGTGTATACCAAAGAGTGTCGGTGCTACGGCACATCCCCTGTGTTATTCCACTACGAATCTTAAGGGGTTTGGAAGTTGCCCTCTTTTAGTAGTTTTCATGGACGATACCACACTGAGCAGCTTTAGATAAATCTCTAAATAGGCTGTGTCTGATTTATAATACTATTACTACTACTAATAATAATAATATAATAATAAAGTTTATTTCAACAACATCAACAGTAAACATACAGACACAATTGAATTTTAACCATCAGTAGTACAAGTTAAAAAAAAAAGTAATTGGCAAGAAGAAACTTAAAGCTTATGTAGCTTGCCCTATCACTTATAAGTGACACTAAATAAAACAGTTATAGTCTACAATTCAGTTCTGAGTATATTTGTTATTTTTGTTAAATACAATAATTCATGAACAATTCTAAAGCAATACAATTAATTTTTTCTCCACAATCGGGTTTCTCATTGGTTACATAGATGTGCAATAATTGAACGGTATATTTCTTTGTGAAAAGATAAACACTCTTGCAATGAATTAATGAGTTGTCAAGGGAATTTCATAATTTCACACCGTTAATTGATATACACATTGTCGTTAGATTAGTGCTTGCATACTTTTGTTTAAATACGCATTTTGTCGGGTCATATATATAGGGTCATACAAAACGAAAAGCTTGTGTATGTTGTTTGGCAATGAATAATTACATGCCGTCAACATAATTTCTGCAATTTTTAGTTTTACCTTATCAGGCAATTTTAGAATGCGGAGATAAAAAAATAGGCTAGATGTGTCCAACCTCTGACCACCACATATTAACCTTGCCATCTTTTTCTCTAACAAGACTAAGCATTTTAAGTTTGCTGCATATGTATTTCCGCATACTTCAACAAAACACATAATGTAAGGCGAGAAGAGAGAAAAGCATAAGATACGCATTCTACGTATGTCAATTAAGAAACTAGTTTTTAAATAACTACACAACACTTTGAACATTTAGATTTTAATATAGAAATGTGCTGTTTCCACGTTAATTTGTCATGAATCAGTACACCTAAAATTGTGTTGCTTCAATTATATTTATTGTAACATTGTTTATTTTTTAGAGAGATACATTTTCAATGCGCGATTTCCAAAAATCAAGTAATTTGTTTTTGTTATGCTTAATGATAATCTATTCACTGAAAACCACACATTGAGCTTATCCAGCTCGGAATTTGTCTTTCGGATATTTTCATTAATGCCATTATTACAATAGAATATGTTCATGTCGTCTGTAAATAAAACAAACTTAAACAGTTTTGAAGCAATAAATATATCATTGGTATACATTATAAATATATTGGTCCAAAATTGGAACCTTGTGGTACATCACAACACACCCTAAGTACCTCAGAATCGCAATTTTTATACTGAAAAACATTGTGCAATATTTGCTAAATAACTCACAATCCACTTGTATGCTATACCACAAACACATTAGTAATTATATTTAGTTGTCAATACTTAATGACCAACTGTGTCGAATGCTTTCTTGAGATCTATAGATACAGCAATATAATATTGATAATTGTCTAGATAATTAGTTATTTATTCAACCAACTATAAAATAGCTTGACAGTTTGACATATTAAATCTTAAACCATACTGCTACTTAGTTTTGTTTTGCACAAAGCTGCAACCAATGTCATGGCTCACTTCAGTTGCTATTGTTCGTCGTCGGAGCGTTCAGGAGAATCTAAAGATGTCGGGTCAGCGATGTTGAATTTGTCCGCGCTATACTGTTCAGATGGGCGATATTCCCAGTAAAGTAGCACAGCATTCGTCATAAAAAAACGTTTTTGGCACCTGTTTGGTGGTAGAATTCGCGAATTTCTTCGTTGACGTGACGGTCCACTTGTTCGTTCTAGCCGATATGAAACGTCATTTCGACCTCACACAATTTATTGCGGAGCACGTGACACCCACGTCCAATACACATTACACGATTTGGTATAGGTATTGCAGTGCCTGGTTCCCTGTCATTACCGACGTCGTTGTTACTTTCATCGCACTGTTCGTCTCACTGATGTCGCTGTAGAGTGGGTGGATATGTACTGCTTTCTCGAGATAACACTCTTCTTTCGTGTACACAAGAAGGAGTCATCGTCATCGTATCGTCGTTGATATCGACTACACCTAATCCTATTCCACGGTATCAGAATGTAATGAAAATATAACGCGAACAATTTAATATAAAAATATAAAAGTAAAGATGCCTTCAGTAAAACAATTTTGTTACAAGTAAAAAACTTGGTAAAACTAGTCTTTTTTACACACCAATTACTTGAAGTATATATTCAAGTATCATAAGGCAGTAACTGCATTATTTACTGGCCGAGTTGGCCGGCGTTGAAAGGAGATTAGGTAGTTGCTGCAAGAGCCTATGCCTCCTTGCTCTACTCAGTCAAATTTTGGTTGGGCAATGACAACTTTATGTACAACTCCCGGGTTCACATACTCAACATTTCCATTTGTTAACAAGCTTGATCGTGACGTGACAAGCGCGTGTACAAGCGTCTAGCACGCTCTGAGCGGCAGAGATGATCGTATACGCGCTATGCCACGGGCGTAGACAGCCCGGCAGGTACGGCTAACGTATGCGGCCATCCACACCGTGGAGTCGAGCTAATCAGCTAACCGATTCCACAAATTAGATTCGGCCACAGCAAAAGGTCACTCACTAAGCGTGACCGTCTGCGAAGCGGTACGGACAATAATGCATGTAAGCGGAAACCAATTCCCGATTCGGATAACGTTGGTTCATTATCTCCGCGAAGAGTTAAAATGATTAAAACAGGGAATCGGTGGCAGCCTCAATTTTCTCGGTCGCATACACAACGTCCAACATGTCAACATTTCCAATTTTACACAAATTGTAAACGGTATGTACGAAATTCCAGGTATATTCACAATTGAAATACACTTCAAGTCTTCAAGTACATACTGCTAAAAAAAATAAGTTACTCTCCTGCAGTTTGTAACGTCATCTCCCAAGGTGGGATGATCTAAAACGTTTGTATGTACAACCAATTTGTGCAGTTCAGCGTTAACATTTACGTTTACGGTGACTTAATAAAGTCGAGTGCGGCTTTCTGAAATGCTGAAGTTTCTTCTCTGTTAACAATGGTGAGATAACTTTTACATAAAATAATCGCGCACCCACTTCATGGCCTCTAGCAACCAAATTGCTTGGGCGCCCTCTTTTGAACCTACGTTTCACTTCTTTATGCGCCCTCACATCCTATCTGTTATTATTGCTGAGTCACTTTTCGGGGGAAGGTTGTCTTATTGTTAATTTTAAAACTCCACCATCAACTAATATCGCCCATAGCCAATCCGGTTCGGTGATGTCCAACCATAACGTGTAACATCCGCTGTCGATTTAAAAAAAAAAGTGCATATGTTTTGTTAAAATCATCGAAAGAGTTGACTTTGGTCGGTAAATTTGGTAACTTGAAAATACAGTATGGAGCCTGCTTTGTCGATGACGCGACTTTCACAAAGGCAGGCGGAGTCAACAAATAGTGAAATACTTGTTGTGGTCTACAAGCGCACCGAGTGCCCAGTCCGTGGGTTTTCACTTTTCACTTCAATTAATGATTGAATAAAAACAAATCATATGTCTACTCTCTAACTAACGTCTACGCGCTAACTATGTTCACATCCTGTAACACTGAATGAACATAATAATTACAAAAAAACGAATGAGGAGTGTCATATGTAGCAAAACATAAGTGAATGATATGGCAACGATATCCCAAACTGCTGTTTCCATTATCCATAATGGTGGAATCTTGTCCACTGCATGTGATTTTTCTCCTTCATAATTTTTATCTGAAACTTCAAATAATTTTCATTTTATCCTAATGCAGCTTGCTTGATGACTTGATGAGCATATATAGGTATTTTTTAGAACTGTCTGGTAATCATACACCATGTAAATGTACATGTGTCCTTCGATATATTTGGATTTTGTAAATAATGTACGAATGATACTGTGTTTGGTTAGATTAATCAGCTTGCTATGTCGATATTGTGAAAATACATATAACATATATTATATGTATTTTGTATCAACATTATCGTACATGCTATGTACCGGATCCAACGGCAACACCGGTTTTTACTTGGCTACCGTATCGTGGGACTGTATTGCAGCTAATTCGCTTTACGTGTTTGCGTTTGAGTGTACATACCATGTTCTTCCCGTTGTGGATGCCTTACTATATCCACGTATAATACACACATAGACAATGCAATTAGATAAAATGGTGTATTAAAACTAATTAGAAATAGATCAATCACATTGAATCGCACAGGGTTCATTTGCAACAGCCCCTGCCCTCTGGCGATCGGCTCGTTTATCAAGGAAGTCGTCCGCAGCTATTTCAATAACCTCGATTATCCAGGGAGGTTGGATTTAAAAATAGGTGGAAGGTCGGATTGGTAGGAGTTGGACTCTCAAAATTGGTTGGAGGTGGGAGGATGACCCCATACACAGATCTGACTGCGGTTGAGACTACTGCTTCACCAATCTAGTGTACTAATTGGCCTTCAACCTTTTAGTAATTGCCGAGTGATTTCCAGTTAGCGAGGCTCTCGAATCGTTCTTGAACGTATAACTACAGTGACACTATTAATGTTTTCCACGTTATTTTATGGCTATTTTATACATCATACACTCGTTGTTTAGTCGCTGCTCAAAGAACCCTCCCTTGGGCCTTAGGTGCTTGGACCAACCCCGTTTCGAAAATTCGTTTTTTTTATTAACTTCTCATTAATGTGCGAAATTACATAAATAAACCAAGTGTAAGTGCATATACAACAACTTTTGATAACATGATGTGATAGTTTACACACCAGCATATATTAATCACAATCATCAAAAGTTGCGAAAAACACCAAAAAACATACTTTTATCTCACATTTTCTGACGGTGGTGAAAAATGGAACTTATTGTACGTCAATGATGTTCCAATAACATGTACATTCATTGGGTGGTACCATGTATATGTAGCTGCTGTAGTTTCCCGGGATTAACAACTAACACTGTCTTCACCCACAACGTCGCAACTAACGTATTGTTCTATTCCACCATAGCAATTGTCTGAACATAGCTGAAATAACGTCCATATAAACATATGCCATTATATTCAGTTATCGACGTGTCGTTCCAGAATCCATGATTGCCTCTGCAACCGGATTTCGCGAGTTCGGGGACTGCGCCTTCTTCATTGATAAGAACAGTGCCAGTTGCGAGGCTGTGACGTCATGAGACAATCCACTGGACTTTGTCCTCAAAGTGAAACTCTCAGAGCCCAGTCAAACTTCGACGTGCGAATCACTTTGCGTGACGGCGACTGTGGTGACGCCAGTCAGGTAAACAACGTGCTGCTTGGGGAGAAATTGTGTGTATATGTTGAAGAATTGTTAACAAATGCATGTCAACACATCTGAATGCAAATGCAAATGTTTCACTTGATTCATATGCAAATGCGAATGCAAATGTAATTTTCCAGGACCGCATGCAAATGCAAATGCAAATGTTTTGGGGTCACATTCAAATGCATATATTTTGGTTACGCATTTGCAAATAACTGAATTTCAAATGACTTTATATTATATGTTTTATTTTATATATATATATATATATATATATATATATATATATATATATATATATATATATATATATATATATATATATATATATATATATATATATATATATATATATATATATATATATATATATATATATATATATATATATATACCTGTCGTATCTCTCTCGTCTCACTCTCTCTCTCTGGCTGTAAATATTCAGGGCTGCCATTGCTAATGTTTACTCTCCGAACCCACCTCAACAGTGCCAAC
>BSQZ01000208.1:0-40000 GCA_033239005.1 Lamellibrachia satsuma | reverse complement strand
CCTGCCAAAAGGAGCCAATCAGACATGGCCGATCTGGTTGTTTCTTAACCGCCTCACGACTGGTGCTGGACGCTGCAGAGCCATTATACAGAAGTAGAGGTGCAATCAAAATGGGTCTACCGAGAGAGTATCCTAGGGGCGGCCCACCCCCCGTGCCAACGGCGTGTACAATGTTGAAGTAGAAGGTAAACGTCTCAACTCGTGTGTCAATCGACGCCCAGCTCCCCACCAGTGGCGCCACTCACCATTTCACCGCTGACACAACTTACGTTTGCTGTGCAGGTTCTGCACATCTTTATTTCATTTGGCAACATCCTAGTTTTTGTTCTCGAAATCTCTCGATTTCACTTGTTTACACTTGTGGAAAATGGTTCTATTGATTTGTCTAGAAACATCAAAACGTTCGTTTATAAACTATGTTACGTTACACAAGTGCACAGTTGCAATGACGTAAACAACATTGACGTTGTCCAGCCAACCATTTCTATATACCTCTCCGCAACTGTCCAGTGGTGATATGCTGAGTGGTGACATCGTTGGGAAGAGAGAATCGACCCATGACTGTCTAGATAGCTGTGACGTTGGGCCTGTGTGTGATTATTTTTGTTTATTTGGTTACGCTTCTTTCCACGCTAAAATTGCCTAATGGCATCAACTGTATTGAATATAAATGCTAGCAATAAGTGAATTATGTTGTTAACATTTCACTGCCATTGACATTTCAATGACGAAGCTGAAGTTGTGAGACAACCGGCATTCGCGACAACGTAGCTTCGATTAAATCTGAATGATTTATTGCCAGCCGAGTTACATAGTATAGCAAATCTTTTTGGCTCTGGATAGATAAAAAGTTAATACGATATAGTTAGTGTTTGTAATGATATGTATATATTAGATAGTTTGTCTACAGCTAGAACCAAATGCTTTATTTTGTTTCCCTTAGTAGAAGATCTATATCAGGGGTCGGCAACCTGCAGCCCGCGGGCCAACTGCGGCCGCGTAGCTATTTCATGCGGCCCGCGGACTGACAACGATATTGTGCAAAATGTGGCCCGCCCCTGCCACATTGGTATACAAAATAACATGTCCACGTGATGAACCTAATAATATACCAAATATGTATTTTTACTTCCTTTAATATTTAATTAATCACTTTTGCGTATGCAGATATGAAAGTATGCAGCGCGGCCCTCCTAAGGAACACACCACAACTTTAGCTTGTATTTAATGTGTTGACATTGTGTACAGATATGTGCGTTACCCATCGGAAAACTATTTTCAGTAAATAAACAACCTATGTTGCATTTGAAAAATAGTAAATATCCCAAAAAGCCATTTGCCCCATCCTTGGGGCAAGACGGTACTCTACCTGGGGTAACACGGTCTATAACCCCCTCCCTGTGGTTTTTACTTATACAGTCGCGCCTCATTATTACGCGGATTCGGATATAACGCGGTCGGTCGTGGACACCGAATTTGGGCCTGCTTAAACCTACTTAGAATTACTTTGACAATTCTCAAGAAACATTAGGCGAACAATGTCAGTGAATGAGTATCAACATGTTGTTTGTTTTGTGTTACCGCAGACATCAATCGCTGTCGCTCGCTTCGCTTCGATGGTTTGTAAATTGCAATCGAGATTTACAAATACGCCTCGCGTAAGAATCAGATCAACAGTTTTAAATGCATTTAGTATGCAATGCCAACATAACACTTGGGTGAAATGACATGCTTCCATTACATCGTAAATTTAATCGTTTTCGCGACGCGAAACCAACATGTCAAATTCCTAACCCAAGCTCTATCGGTGCGCGAAAATACGAATTCGTCATCCGCACATGAAGTGATGAATCGATGTTAAGTGGTGCGTAATAAATGTATGCTTCGGTCGAGATCAGTTGAAAGACGAAGTGAAACAATTATTAATTCTACCTATTGTCGTTTTCTGTTTTTTATCAGTTTACATACTACGTTTGTCAAATCATAATTTATACGTTTTCGGCTGCTTAGGTCCAGGTTATCATTTTCGATTCGTAGGCCTATTGGTCCAGAACATCATCATTGTAGTAGATCTATTCCATAACGGTTTACGTACATGTGTTTTATTCAGTTCAAGAGTCAAGAGTGTGTGACATTTAAAAATAATACACGTTGATGCTAGTATACTCGTTTAATAAGTTCCATAAACTGCATATTTGCGTATAAGACAGTGCTGCAAGCACACGGGGCATCGACAGCGTTGTTGGGCTTGGTGCAGCGGGCAGCGGGCAGCGATCGCTGTTGTTTAGTAGCTCCCTGGTGGCAGATATGAGAACACCTAACGCGCCTCGCGTACAGCGCGGTCCGAAGTTGTGGACTCCGACTACCGCGTTATAACGAGGCTCGACTGTATGAACGAACTATTGCCTGAAACTAAAATGTATATTATATACAAATGGTATGATAGTAATATATCAGGCCATTATGGCTGTTAAATTTAAATGGGAGTTAACATATAATACATACCTTGCAATCCATCCATAATCTAATATTGGTTTAGTGATATTCCATCATAATTACAGCCTCCGGGCTAGCAGAACGTAAATTATACAATGTTCGTATTATATTCAATGTATTAAACAAAATTGGTCATGTGTAATACATTGGACAAAGTGTGACGATGTGCGTGTGGGATAAGACATAGCCCCATATGCATGGGGACTGTCTTGCCCCAGAGACGTGTGTCTTAATAAGATGTATACAAAGCACAACATGCTATTCCACATTTTGTATTGTTTGATCTGTCAACTGACTAATAATATTATCATGTCACCAATTAAGTTCATCATTCATGATTCACACCGTTGTATGGTGAGTTTCACCATTTTACTGTTGTCAAAATATTAGATCAATGCATATAAAAGTTTAAAAACACACTGATTTAATTACGTCTGTCTCGTGTTGCTGAACTTTCGAGCGGGTATCATATAGAATCAGCTTAATTTTGCAGCAGATTTGGAACGTTCAGGGTTATATATTTTGAGTACGTGGTGGGGGTCGTCTTACCTCCTGGGACCGTGTTGCCCCAGGTTACCCTACTACCATATTTGTGTTTGAGTGGTAATGTGTTGTTTAACTAACGTTCGTCGCCTGCCAGCGAAATGGCGAACGGAGTTGTACGCTGACGGAAAAGGTTCAAGACTAAGGAGGTGCCAGGCAAAGCTCTTCAGGGCACACTCCATCATCCAACGGGAAAGCCCCTGTAGCAAGTAAATGAAAATGCAGAACGTAATAAGGGTCGCCGTGAAGACTAAACTGTGTTCGCTCTCGCTGTCTAAACTACCGGCAGTTCCAGCACCTTATGGCCGAGATGATTACGCGATAAGAAGAACTCCTGTAGTACACCGAAGTGAGCTGAGGCTCGCAGGAACAAGTCTGCAGCCAGGTGTGGGCCACTTGGTGGCACAGCAATATCACCAGGCCTCAGTGTCACACGGGTCAACATGGCACCAGTGGCATGCCAAGAACACGTAACCTGAATAATATGTTTTTGAATAATCCAACTGTTGTTCAAAATCAGACGTTGATGTCTGACGATAATAATAACTCATATTCGTGGACGTGCTATTTACAACAGTGGTCAATACAACTGCTAGACACAAGGTATATAATTGCATTGTGCCAATTACCACGAGTGTGCGTGCGTGCATGCGTGCGTGTGTGCGTGCGTGCGTGCATGGCCCGCTAACCTATTCAAAGTCACTTATTTGGCCCTCCATTCAAAAAGGTTGCCGACCCCTGATCTATATCATTTCTACATATATTGTATAGGATTTGTGCAGGCTAAATTGTGTATAAGTCACAAAAGACCGTAGCGGAAGTAGCAATCGTGGAATTATTTTATTTCCTGTATCATCGTAAAGATAATAATTATACTTACACATTTGCCGGTGGATGTATACAGCAATGTTGAATACTTTTCAAGTTGTTAGAGTTTGTCTGTACAACATAGAGGTGTTTATGAATACAAAGCGTATATATATATATATATATATATATATATATATATATATATATATATATATATATATATATATATATATATATATATATATATATATATATATATATATATATATATATATATATATATATGGCAAACAGCACTAGCTAATATTATAGTAACATTGTTATTTTGGTCCCCACCCCCGAGGGCCCCCATTGAAATGGCTCCACATCCGACCCACCATGTCCGTCAGACGGGTCCCATGGGTCACCTTTTCGTTTCGTCCAGATCGGCCCACAAATGCGGCCGTGCATAAGACACAACATACAAACATACATAGAGGGAAACATACACTTTGATGTATACATTAGATAGAAGGGCTACATGGTCACGTTAACCTTTTGTTTGATTAAAAGAAAACTGAGCCATCACAAATTCTGAAACTTCTTTACAGTCACTGGCATCATGTCAGTGACACTCTGAACAACTTTACATATATTCAAAGCTACAAACTTCCAACTCTTTTAACATGCCTCCATGTGAGATTCCAGTCAATGTCTACCGAAATAGCCAGACCTCCCATATGAGATGATGCCATGGCATACCATTGTAAACTATATATAGAAAGGTAAGCCAGACCTTCGCAACCGAAATATTATATTTTGTGTTTCTTTGGTACAATAATTGTTCCCTTCGTGGAAATTACGGATGTATACGTGCTTAGATAAACAACAGCCTCTCAGAAAGGCCATTTAACTAACCTAGGATGTATACGTGCTTAGATAAACAACAGCCTCTCAGAAAGGCCATTTAACTAACCTAGGATGTATACGCGCTTAGACAAACAACAGCCTCCCAGAAAGGCCATTTAACTAACCTAGGATGTATACGTGCTTAGACAAACAACAGGTTTTTAAGTATTTAAACGATAGGCATCACATGTAGATGTCATATACAATTGATTTCGTTACTTTGTTCATGCGATGATTACGGCTTTGAAAGGCAACCATGTTATGTGTTATAAGTTTGTCATTAAAAGAGGGAGTTGTTCCGTTTGAATGGAAAGAAACAAACATAATACCATTATTTAAAAAGGGTTCGAGAAATAAGTCAGAGAATTACAGACCAGTGAGTTTAACGTCAGTGATTTGTAAATTATTAGAAAGGTTAATTAAAGACCATATGGTGGAATTCCTCGTTAAGCATAAATTATTAAATTCATCTCAACATGGATGCCTTAAAGCGAGGTCATGCTTAACAAATATGTTATGTTTTTTGGAAGAAATCACTAAGTGGATAGACGTGGGATCGCCAGTAGATATTATCTACTTAGATTTTCAGAAAGCTTTTGACAAAGTGCCACATCAAAGATTACTACTTAAATTAAAAGCCCATGGTATCGGGGATAGCATAACTGACTGGATAGAACAATGGCTGACTGACAGAAGACAACGAGTTGTAGTAGATGGAGAAGTTTCAAATTGGAAATCGGTTTTGAGTGGGGTACCTCAAGGATCAGTATTATGACCTATATTATTCTTAATTTATATCAATGACTTGGACGACAGTATAACAAGTAACTTACTGAAATTTGCGGATGACACAAAACTGTTTAGAAAGGTTAATACGTATGGTGATAAACAACATTTACAAAGCGATCTAGACAGATTAGTGAAATGGTCTGAGAAATGGCAGATGTTGTTAAATTTTGGGAAATGTAAATGTCTACATACAGGACATAGGAACTTGAATGTAAACTATAAAATGGGAGATACTGTTCTGGGTACTACTGTAAAAGAAAAGGACTTAGGAGCAATAAGCGCTGATATGAAAGTTTCAGAGCAGTGTGGTATTGCAGCTTCAAAGGGTAATCAAATTCTTGGATTGATTAGAAGAAACATAACATACAAGGGAAAAAAGTTAATTATACCTCTTTATAAAGCAATAGTTAGACCTCATTTAGAATACTGTATACAAGCATGGAGACCATATCGTAAGAAGGATATAGATACGCTTGAACGCATACAAAGGAGAGCAACTAAAATGATTCCAGAACTGAGAGACCTTAGTTATGAAGAACGCCTGAAAGAATGTGGTTTAACAACTCTAGAGACAAGGAGGTTAAGAGGAGATCAGATTGAAGTTTTTAAGATATTGAATGGGTATGAAAATATTGATAGAAATATGTTTTTCTCACTCAAGAAGGATAGCAGAACTAGAGGACATGAGGTAAAATTAGTAAAGGATCAATGTAGATTGGACATCAGGAAGCACTCGTTCTCACAGAGGACAATAAATGAATGGAACAAATTGTCTACAGATTGTGTAACTGCTAGCAGCGTGAATATGTTTAAAAACAAGGTTGACACATATCTCAGGAGGGCGGGCTATAAGTAGATGAACATTGTTGGACTCTCGATAAGCCAATGGCTTCCTTGTCCACTTGCCATCTGGGCCTTTGGCTTGGATGCCAAATCTTGTTAAATCTTGTTAAAGTTCAACACAACTGTTGAGTATACTTTACTCGTCGAAAGGTTGGTTGAACCGCTGCCACCACGTGGCGCCACTCACTAAACATTGGCAATTGTTACGTATTTGTTGTGTTGTTTTGTGGAACATAATGTTTAAAAGGGTTTTTCAGGTGTTTAAATGGTTATGTCTGATGTCAAGAGAAGTGCATGCTTTAGAATATATCTGAAGATTTTCAGGGCAAAACGCGAAAAATGCGTTTTTTTAAGAAAAAATATTTTCCTTCATCATTCCTTATAGTATAAATGGAAAGTTGTATTCTTGATATTGGAATATCTTAAGAATACAACATCAAAGCAAATTGTAGCTGATATCGTATAATTTATTGCAGATATATGTGGGGCATCTATTAGGCTGCAAAAAAACAAGGTATTGCAAAATATATCAATATTTATTACATACATTTTAATGTGCATCCAGACATTTAATTACAAAACTAATTATTATTATACAAAATTAACAAAACATGGAGTAAAAATACAAGAGACAAGTAAAGAAAAAATGCATCAATAACACTATATGGTCAAAATTATCATTAATAGTGATTAAATAGTGTTATTACATGATGTCAGAAATATTCAATGGCACCAATACAATCCTACTATCAGGAATGACATATATGCACTCTGCCATAAATATGCTTCAAGTATAAATCCATAATAAAAAAATCGTCGCGACATTTTAGTATTTACGATTGAGACCACTTTAAAATGTATACATTACATATGCTGTTACATTTTAATCATGATTTACAGGTAGTAAGGTATCCCTCTATCCAAGTGTAAAGCTTTGTCACAATTTGTACTATTAAAAAACTACAGGTAAAATACACAATTATTAATGCGATATTAATTAAAATAAGGTGGGTGGATTTGTACTTAATTATGAACAAACATGCTTAAACTTTGACGAAACATATATAAGATATATATATATATATATATATATACACACACACACACACACACATCATGTATATTAAGTTGCTGGTCATCCAGTGGTTGTGTATGTGAAGCTCAGTTGGTGAATACAATACAAACTGACTGTACGAGTTGATTACCAGAGCAATATGTTGATGCCTAAATATATTTGTAGCAAACTTGGTAATTTGTATTTAATTATGTGTGTGTGTGCGTGTGCATGTGCGTGTGTATGCGAACAATCATTGAATCGGTCGTCCAAGTGCCAAGTTTGGTACCAATATATTTAGGCATCAACATGTTGCGCTGGTGATCAACTCGTACAGTCAGTTTGTATTGTATTCACCAACAGAGCTTCACAGACACAACCACTGGGACCAACAACTTAATCTACTGGCTGACTGTACTTCCACGTTTGCAAATCAAGAATGTGACTGTCACAATGTCATTGTTCTCCTTGTATGTTGCAGTGTGTCCAGTTGTTATTGTTCACAGAGCCATCAAGGCCATCACAAGTGTTCCTGTGAATATCTGTGACTGTCACAATGTCATTGTTCTTTCCTTGTTTGTTGCATAGTATCCAGTTGTTATTTCACCTAGTCTCACCACGATTCGTTGCAGCAGAGGTTCATCACCAGAGCCTCATTACTGAACTCGTACTGAAGTAGCTCGATCAGTTTTTGAGCAACGGTAATAAATTGTATATATTTGTCTTCTCAAATGATGTTACATCTTGTTTGATTTGGTGAAGTGGTTCTTGTCTTTTGACCAAGTGGTGTAGACGTCTTACATCTGGGAAGTGATTCGTGTCTGAGTTGTGTTGACATCTTCGGTGAAGTGTGTGTGTATGTTACCTCTGTCATATCTCTGTGCTTCCATGGTCAAGGCAGTTCAGCTGAAACAATATGACATCATTGTGGTTAGTGTGTGACTCATGCATTCCATTAAACAACTGGTATAAAGTGCCAATGACACGGTTACTGCAAGTTCTAATTATTTTTTTAAAAGCAACTTTTAACCAAATAGAAAACCTTCACGGAAATACAATCCATGACTTCACACATACAGGTAATATTTTCGTCACTAAATGTGATAATTAACAGCGATCTTGCAGCCGGTTCTTCTAATGGTTATTTCTAAAAGTACCCTCTGCGAGATCGCTGTGAATATATATATTTAGGGACAAAGATAATAATCGTCTGTATGTGTAAAGTCGTGGATTTTATTACTGTGGTTTTTTATTTGGTAAAAAATTGCTTTTTGAAAATAATTAAAATTGAGAGCAACCATGTCAGTGGCAATGTGGTGTTTTTAGCTGAATCTGCATGGAGAATTTGGAAACATATCTGATAATAACAATTCTGAAGGTTGACAAGTATACCATTTAACTTGTATGTTCTAATGTATTTGTCATCACTGTGTTGTATTACACACTTTATCCAATTTTTACTTGACATTTACTCTTACCTGTTTTTGACACCATTTCGCCTGTCTTGTAGTTTGTGTTATGAGGATGTTCTACTCGTCTGTCCTTTGGTCTGTGACAGGTGCGACTTCCACGGTCTGTGAGAGTTGGGACTTCCATGGTCTGTGACAGCTAGGACTTCCACGGTCTGTGACAGATAGGACTTCCACGGTCTGTGAGAGTTGGGACTTCCACGGTCTTTGGTACTTGTCTCTTCTGTTTGTGATCTCCAAGTTGTTGCCTGGTTCTGCAACATGACATCACACACACTGTTACAACTCCAGAGCTGCCTATAACATTGTACAAAGAGGCGTAGATCTACCACTGTTCATTATGTGATGGGGTAGATAAAAATCTAGCACAGGGGGCCTTGAGCTGCAGTTGCGAGGGGGAAGTGTGGAAGGGGGCTTTCCCCTTGCTGAATATTTTTAATTTTGGGTATATTTATTTAATTCTTTTTTTGGTGTTTTTTAGGTGAAATTGTGGTTTGGTAGGATATTTGGATTAAAAATGAGCATATTTTATTTTGTGTAACTTTGAACTGTAGTTCTACTGCTAAAGCGATAGACTTGACACCAGGTATGTATTAATTTAAATTGTTAATTTGTTAATTGAATGAAGAGAGAGAGAGAGAGAGATATATCAGGCTAAGACATGGGTGAAAAGGAGGGAAAACATCACATAGCACAAATGCCCTGTACCAACTGGGGTGGGCTGGTCATTCAGGCACATATGAATTGAAGGCCTAGACAATAGAACGTTCTATGGTAGGGTGATAAGTTGGTTTCTGGCTAATCTTGGTTTCTGCAAATCTCTGTTTAAAGTAAACATTTGGGGCTGGCATGTTGCAGCCAAGTGAATCTATGGTGCCATTAGACATATGAATCTATATTTTGTTCGGGTGTACATATAACTGTTAATGGGGTGATGCAGAGAAAAGTAATATAGCTTCAGCTTGAGATCTTTTTATAGAGCCAACTTAAATAAAAAACCTGCCATAAAATAATTAATTTTAACAAGTATCTGCAACTTTTAAAATGTTAATAAATGCCCCATAAAGAAATGTATTATAAATATTGTATGAGCAAATTTCTTTCCAACAAAGCTACCAAACACATTTCTGTCTTGCGATTTTAGAACTGTTTTAAATGTGTAAACATTTCTACACGATTTAATTATTAATTGAATTAAAAGTAATTGTTAATTTAACTGAATAATGTGGGAGGTTAATTTAACTGACATAAGAAATGTATGAGGTTAATTTAATTTGAAAATGTTTAGTTAATTTTAATTTAATTAGTCAACTTTTCAACTATAAATAAATTGCACTAGCTAAATATATTTTATGTTAACACAAATATATTTGAACTAGAAATAAATTGCACTGCTTGTTATGCAAATGTAAATAGTGAATAACCTTAGCTGTGATTTGTTTTATTGCAACCTATATTTCCTTTGATTACATAAATGTGGTGTTTAATGCATTTAATTAATTTGAGGTAAAATTATTTTGAAGATCTATATTAAGACAAAAGTCTGATAATGTTTTGTGTACTGGATGCTATATCATATGATGTATTTATCTAACTATTAAATGTGCTAGGATGGAATATTTTATTTACATACCTTAACAACATAAATATGTGCAATTTGGTTGAAAGTATTGAAACATACTGTTTGCAAGTTCTAATTAGTTCCCCTCACTCAGCATGTTCTACTAACTAACTAGTTTGTATATATGTTGTGGTTATAACAAACTGATGGTCTTGTGCGACATTATTCAACTTGTCCACCTTTTCAGAACATCATGCCTAGTCGACTTTCTATGCTTCTGCTTTCTCTTGTACAATGATCTACTTGCCTGTGTTGCAGTCTGTGACTACTGGTACTTATTCTGCTTTCTCTCAAACAATGATCTTCTCTTGCCTGTATTGCAGTCCCTGACTAATGCAACTTCTGCTTTCTCTCATACAAGGATCTTCTACTTTCCTGTATTGCAGTCCCTGACTAATGCAACTTCTGCTTTCTCTCATACAAGGATCTTCTACTTTCCTGTATTGCAGTCCCTGACTAATGCAACTTCTGCTTTCTCTCATACAAGGATCTTCTACTTTCCTGTATTGCAGTCTGTGACTACTGGAACTTATTCTGCTTTCTCTCATACAAGGATCTTCTCTTGCCTGTATTGCAGTCCCTGACTAATGCAACTTCTACTTTCTCTCATACAAGGATATTCTACTTGCCTGTATTGCAGTCCCTGACTAATGCAACTTCTGCTTTCTCTCGTACAAGGATCTTCTACTTGTCTGTATTACATTCCCTGACTAATGCAACTTCTGCTTTATCTCGTACAAGGATCTTCTACTTGCCTGTATTGCAGTGTGTGACTATAGGAACTTCTTCCACTTTCTCTCATACAATGAACTTCAACTTGTCTGTATTGCAGTATGTGACAATGATAATGACGTCTGTATCTCTGGATCATGATTTTTAACTAACAGCCTGGTTCAATATAGCAACATTCACACAGCTACAAAAACAAACCTCACTGGTTGTTTTGTTTAACAAACCATAACTGGGCTAATGTTGAAAGCAATGGTTTGTTTTAATAGAACATGTATTTAGCTACATTTCATGACTTTGATATCAATACCATGTTACAGGAATTTGAGCTAAGGTGATTTTGAAGGTATGTATGAAAATTGATAGTAGGATAGTGTTTATCCCATATGATTCATTTATTTAAATGTAAAATGTACCATGTTGGTAGATTACACTGATAATATATTTACCTCCACAACCATGTCACACATACCTGTCACAGTGCATATTTACCTCCACGACCATGTCCCACATACCTGTCATAGTGGATCCACCAAAATTATGCTGTTTTCTGTGATCATACCCGTCCTCTCTTGGTTCATTCTATAAAAAAAGAATAAACATTGAATTATAATGTTATCATAACTACACAATAATACTGATATTTCTCATTCAGTTCATTTGATGCCTAATAAAGTTGTCACATGAAGACAATGCGAAAGCATGGATGTAGAATTTAAACTCAGTAATTATACATTTATTTGAAACAACATATGGCAATAAGCAATAAATATATATACCAGATACCTAGACTTCTCTTTACGGAATTAATCACTATTAGAATGAAAATTGCCATAATTAATAACCCAGATAAAAGGTACGTTCTTATATAGCGCAGTATCCAGTCCGTAGGACCGCTCAAAGCGCTTTACACTTCACCCCTGGCAGACCTGTTCATTCCAAGGCCATCTCAACTTCTCTGGGAAGCATTCAGCCACGCTGCAATTGCGCGAAGACTATTCGTTCACATTTCCACCACTGTCTGTATTGCCAGGTACTCATTTATACAGCTGAGTGAACTGTAGCAACGTGGGGTGATCAAACTTGCCAAAGGTTCGAAGCGACCGCAGTGGGATTTGAAACCAGGTTCTCTCGATTGAGAGTCCGACCTTCTAACCTGTGTGCTATCGGCCCCACAGCGAAGAGTGGGACAGAATGGTTCAGGATGATTCGTTTAGAGGGCAGAACAATGGCCCCACCCTGCAATGATCCAAGGGGGAAGAAAAAGAGATGTTTCAATATCATAAAATAATGCTGCTAGAATTTGTCACATCAATCTGAAGATACAAGTATGTGTCCTTACCCAAAAGAAACTATGTCAACGTCTCACTTGTCCACTGTCAACTGATGACTTGGTCACCTTGGTACTTCATCCTGTCTGTGACGCCACTGAACTAACTGATCAGTTCATCTCCACCCAGGAGATGACGGATGTCACCCTTTTGTGTTTGTACTGGAGTGTCATCAGCTGTGAGGTTTTAATGTGTGATGTCTTTACCTGTTATACCTGAACTAAGACATGTCAGAGAACACGTGCAAGTCAGTGTCACCACAGTCAATGCTGTTTACCTCTCACTGACTGGAGAGCAGAGCAAGCAGAAATATAAAGAGGAGAGTTGAAACATAAAGCAAGAAAACTGAAATAATTAAAACTAAAACATAATCAATATACTTCCTTGTACCTGACCGTCCTGACATGCTGCATTCCCCGTGCAGATATGCCCTGCTGTAGGTGTAGGAGTCACTGTAAGACCCCATGTTGAGACTGGTATGGAGTCCTGTTTTCAGTTGGATTGAACCAACTCTGCAAGAAAACAAACCAATAAACAGTCACCAGGAGACAGTAGCCACTTGTTTGGTTACACTATATGTACAGTATTTGATGTAATTTTTGCTGTGTGAGCCAGTGGTGTATTTAAGGGAGGGAGCCATTGCCCCCATTGGCATTTTTATTTGTTTTGTATGTCAACTGTTGTATCACTACCGCGGTACATGGTGGCTTGGTAGACTACTGGGTGACTAAGTTTGTCTCCTCCTTTGACCTCCCATTTTGCACTCCCATTTTGGGCTCCCCTTTGGCCTCACCCTTTGACCTCCCATTTGGCCTCCTCCTTTGACCTCCACTTTAGTCCCTCCTTTGGCCTCCCCTTTGACCTCCTATTTTGGCCCCTCCTTTGACCTCCCCCTTTGGCCTCCCATTTGACCTCCCATTTTGGCCTCCCCTTTGACCTCCCATTTTGGCCCCTCCTTTGACCTCCGCTTTGGCCTCCCCTTTGACCTCTCCCTTTGGCCTCCCCTTTGCCCTCCCATTTTGGCCCCTCCTTTTTGTGATCCTAGATATTGTTGCTGTGACCAGCCACTTGGGGTATAATTACCTGTCCCTAAGTAGAAAGACATTACTTAATTAACAGTCTGCATATTCCAAATGTAGACAATTCAAAGTAATGCAACAGGGGAAGTGAAGCTACAAAGTGTACTACCTGGTTGGATACTTTTGTGAGAAATAAACAACATCATTTTCAACTGCTAATCCACATGGCTGGCCATTGACATTGTATACTTGTGAGTTATTGCCAAAGTAGTCACAACAATGTACATGCTTCTGGTCTGTAACAAAGACATTTGACACTCAGTAAAGCAGTGTGAGCAACTAGAAAATGACACATACAGAATACAAATCAAAATATGACTTTGGTTAGTTAAATAATTAAATTGGTTTTGCAAATGAAAGTATGTTTCACTATAATTGTAAGTGACTGTTTCTTGTTGTTTGTACATTATCAGTTCCCAAATTAAATATTTGTTGTGTTGGATAGTCTTATAATAATTAAAAGTGTATATATGATGCTACACTATATATGCTTATGGGTTAACTACATAAACTATATTTTGTAAATTGCAATACTATGATTAGCTTAGGACTTCACTTGAATGAATGCATTGATAACATATAGAGAATATGACGTATACAATAACTTTCCGTGATTTAAATTTGTTTTATGCACCTTGTCTTAGTGAAAAAATGCTGATGGATTATATTAAAACACCAATATATGACACTACGGGACATTGGTTTCACGGAGGAAGGGGGTAAGTTTTAGGTAGTTTAGGTTTTCCCAAAACAGTGTTTATTTTCACACCACTGTTCGTAGGGTGCTGACTTTGAGCACATGAAGTTAATTGTGCTATCATGACATATATGAATACACAGGGTGCTGACTTTTAGCACATTCAGATAATTGTGCTATCATGGCATACGTGCAAGCACATACCCACGCTCGTGTACAAGTGCACACGCACACAGGCATAATTATTTATTCCTAAAATTACTACTTCAGTGGGACTTCAGTTTTGTATTATATAACTGAACTATGCTAAGGAAAGCAACATATCCCAACCAGGGAACACGATATCCTCTCGTGGACTCACTATACCTAAAAAAAACACCATTGATGCGAATAAGTTGCGAGCAAATGATCTTCAAGTTTAAATGAAGAAGAAACAAATTGGCGAAATTATTTTCTAGAGATTCCACTGTAAATTCTTAGTGTGTCAGAGATAGGATGTCAACTTACAGAAGTCACTCCAACACAACCAGCTGCTGCTGCTGTTGTAGTTGATGGACACACTTAATATGGTCTTGTCCACACTTGTTGACACAAACTGAATATGTCCACTTCCATCCAGATTCACCTTCCAGATACCAGGTGATGATCCACCACGTTGTCTAAAATGGTACATATAACACAATGTGATGGTAATAACATGGCACATCAAGCAGAGTTAGTGGGATATTAACAAAACAAACAACTCCTAAATGCTGCAAGAATTAGTTTGATTAGTTAATGGGCATTAAACATTAAAATAAAATGTGACACTGCAATAAGGTAACATAACACAATAATTTGTTTAACTTTTATAATTTCATTAACCCAGGTCTTCAAAGTTTGGCTATACAGTATGCGATCATGCAACATGATCGCATACGTGAATTTTCAAAACCCATCAACTAAACATTTATTAGCATAGTATTATATAGTATTATTATAGCATTATAGCATTATTTCATAACATTTATGATAGAGTATATTATATCGTGTGTAGTACACTAGTTTTAATTAGTGTCCCTGTTTAAGCGCAAGAATTAGTTTAACGTCGAAAGAATCACTGATGTAATTTCATTATGCACCACCAGTAAATGCAACTGCAACATATTTGATGATGATGACAATGAATATTCATTACAAGAAGTCAACAGAAAATGGCGCCCGCTGTCGAAGGAGACTTTGAAACATTGCGACATCATCATAACAAAATATAAATAGTCGCATCACGACCGAATGAAAATTACGACAGAATGCAATGAAGAACAATATATTGGCCTTTATGATGTGTTAATCGTTATTTAAACGGATGCATGATTTTTTTATTTGTTTGGAGTGATTTAAATCATGATTTAAATCAAATGATTTAAATCAAACAACTCTGGTCAACATTAGTAAAGGATCGTTATAGATTGGATATCAGGAAGTACTCGTTACACATAGATAAACATTTTGGACTGTCGATAAGCCAATGGCTTCCTTGTCCACTTGCCATCTGGGCCTTTGCCTTGGATGGCAATCTTGTTAAATCTTATTAAATAATTGCTTGTATTTTAGACTCTGTAGTCACAGACCCTCTATGATGCGTAAAAAGTTAATAACAAGATTCTAAAAGTACTTCGCATGACAAGTTTGCAGAGATTTCTTCCCAGAACCGAAAAACATTAAAAAATAATCTTTTTTTTCAAAAAGTAAATAATAAAAAAGGAGGTGGCGACCAAACAGGAAGTGGGCGGGGTCGAGAAACTAATTTCTTTTTTACTAAGTCTTCTTCTTCTTCTTCTTCCATTTGAGCTCAGGTCTCTAGGTTAGCCACATATAAATGTGGCTAGAGTATTTTCGAGCTGTGATCACTATTGCGTGGGAGCGGGTAATGTAATGCCGGTTCGGGTCCGTTTTAGTCAGTATATGTCGCGTCTGCGTAGTTAGGCAATAATTTAGTGCATGAGCTATATGATATCTAATAATAAGGACTGTATAATTGTTCTATGTTGGCATGGTGAGAAGGCATTGTCTAAACCTTTCTACTGACGGTTGGCTAACTAATTCGTGTGTGCTATTGTTCCATAGTCTGATGGCGCTGGGAAAGAATGAGGATTTGTAGGCGTCGACGCGGGTGAAAGTCTGGTAAAAGCGATAAGTGCTGCCTCTGGTGCGTGTTGGTGCGGCGGCTAGTGACTTCGTTGTCACATCAACCAGTTTGTGGTTGATGCGGTACAGCATCATCAACTTGGCATCGGCTCGTCTTCTCTCTAGTGACTTCCATTCCAAACTATCAAGCATGTTCCCTACGCTGCTGCGTCGCCGGTAGTCGTTCATTACGAAGCGGGCTGCTTGCCTCTGGACATTCTCAACTGCCTTGGTGTACTTTTTGGTGGATGGGTCCCATACAGTCGACACATACTCCACAATAGGCCTTACAAAGGTCTAGTAACACCGCGATTTGATGGCTTGGGGGCAGCTGCTGATGTTGCGCTGTAAGAAAGCCCTGGTGTTGTTGGCCTTCTTTGGTATGTTGTCGATGTGGTCATTCCATGTTAACTTCCTGTCGATGGTTACTCCAAGGTACTTGGCGCCAGTGACCTCCTTCAGAGCTTTCCCATGGATCGAGTAGCAGCTGACTACTTTCTTCTTTCTTCTGTTGGTGATTCTGATAATCTCGCACTTGTCTGGGTTAAACTCCATCAACCAGTCTGCCTCCCATTTCTGCAACCTGTCGATGTCATCTTGTAATGTATCTGCGTCAGCTGTTGCGTTGATGTTCCGGTACAGGAGGCAGTCATCAGCAAATAGACGTGCGGTAGAGGATACTTGGTCCGGGAGGTCATTGATGTAACACAGGAAGAGGATGGGGCCGAGGACTGTGCCCTGTGGAACGCCTGAGGTGACAGCAGCTGTAAATGATCTTTTACCTTCGAGGACTACTTCTTGGGTACGGTTACTCAGGAAGCTTTGGACCCAGTCCAGTGTATTTCCTCGCACGCCGTAATGACGTAATTTGGCTGCCAGGTGGGGATGAGACACTTTATCAAATGCTTTAGAGAAATCCAGCAGCACAGCGTCGATCTGTCCAGCATCATGTAGGCTCTTGGCTAGATCATCAACTGTTTGGATAAGCTGGGTTTCGCAAGATCTATGTTTGCGGAAGCCATGCTGATAGTCAGTTAGTATGTTGAGGTTTTCCAGGTGGTCCATGAAGTTGCTGTGTATGATGTGCTCCAGAGTTTTGCAGGAAATGCTCGTTAGAGAGATAGGTCTGTAGTTTGATGGTGAACCTCTATCTCCCTTCTTGTAGACTGGAATAACCCAAGCATGTTTCCAATCTACCGGCACGGTGCCTTGATCAAGGGATGATTGGTAGATGAGCGTCAGTACTGGTGCAATCTCAGCGGCATAGTCTTTCAGGAGCCTGGCAGGAATCGCATCAGGTCCAGTGGCTTTATGGGGTTTAACTGCTTCGAGGAGTTTTCTCACGCCAGTTTCACATACTGTGATATCTGGCAAGACACTGTATTTGCAATTTCCAAGGTTCGGCACGTTAATCTTGCCTCCTTTCTTGAAGACCGATGAGAATTGGGTGTTAAGAATATCAGCTTTAGTATGGCTGTCGCTGTGGACAATGCCATTCTTCTTGAGTGGGGCTACTCCGTTGTTGTCGTTTTTCTTGCTTTTGATGAAAGACCAAAACTTCTTCAGATTGCCCCCATTCTGGTTGCTTTCTCCTATCATGGAGTTAATGTATTGGTAATACGCCTTGCGGCACTCTGATTAAACAAGCTTCTTTGTGGCCCGGTATTTTGCTATGTCCTGGTCAGACTTGGTTCGCTGGGCCTTCTTGTAGCATTTCTTTTTCTTCCTAGATAGGTTTCTTATCTTGCCGTTGGCCCAGGGCTGATTGTAGCGCTGGGAAGACAGTTTTGTTGGAACGTGATTGGCCAATACGCTTTGGCATTTGGCTGTAAATAATGCCCACAATGTTTCCACAGGTGTGTCCGGGTTGTATCGGGTTTGCATCTCTTCGGCAAAAGCAGCTAGATCTTCCTTGATCAGTTCAGTGTCTGCTTTCTTCCATATGTGGATCTTCCTCTGGACAGGTCTTTGTCTTTTTGGCACGATGTCCGAGTTTACGTAGACAGCTGCGTCATGATCGCTGACCCCTGGTATTGGCTCGCATCTGTTGACGAGGGAAGGTCGATTTGTTAAGAAGACATCTAAGGTGTTGTGAAGTCTTGTCGGGAAAGTGACCATCTGTGATAAGCCCAGCATGGCAAATGTGTCAATGAAAAGTTCATTTATCTGTTTAGTGTACTGATGTTTCGATATGGTGTTTGTTTGCCAATTGACGTCTGGGAGGTTTGTGTCTCCTGCAATCCACAGGGGCTGTTTGGGAATTTCCTGGCTATGCTTGATATGGCATCACACATACAGTTTGTGTAATCAGACTTGTTGTCTGTTGGCCTGTAAACTCCGCGTACTACAAGAGGGTGTGGCTGTGCGGTCTGAATTTTCACTCCTACCATCTCGCACGGTGACATTATAGATATGCGTTCTGCGACAAGTCCAGTCTTGATGGCAATCATGACCCCTCCATAACCATCCGCTCTGTCATTCCTGAAAGGAGGGTCATACCCAGGTGGCATGAATTCGCTACTGTTGATATTGGGCTTGAGCCAAGTTTCACATGCAATTATGATGTCAGGTTTTGCGTCCTCTACCATGTACTGGAATTCAAGCTTCTTTGCGCTGATTGACTGTGTATTGACATTAAGCAGACTTATATTGGATTTCCAATGTTTTCTTGGCGTTTGAGACATGACTAGATCACGATATTCCCAGTATCGTTGTGAAGCTAAGGGCGTCCTCGAGTGGCGAGGATGTAAAACAAAATTACGGAATAAATAAGATAAAATAACCTTTAAAAGCGTACTCAAATTATAATATTAAAACAGGTGGTTAAATTTTAATAAATAAATAAATAATAGTGACAATAATACTTATATAAAATTTTAATAAATAAATACATAATAGTGAAAATAATACTTATATAAAACAAAATTACGGAATAAATCAGATAAAATAACCTTTAAAAGGGTACTCAAATTATCATATTAAAACAGGTGGTTAAATTTTAATAAATAATAGTGACAATAATACGTATATAAAACGACAATAATACTTATATCAGATCTGAATAGCTAAAAGAAGAACTCGTGAAAGCTGTGCAATGGATGACGCTGATTTGTGCAGGATAAGACGGAGCTTCAGACAAATCAACTTGTTTGTCCGACAGGCGTTACGATCTAGGGCGACTCTAGATCATAAAGTTCAGCGTCGGTTAAAAAGCCTGGTTAGTACGAAAGATACGGGGCAGGGATATATACCATGGATAGATAGTGTGTATGTATATGTCACGCTAGGTGTTGATACCCGAGCAAGTGCGTCTAACAAGCTATGTTCAACTAAAACATACGGTAGCCTTGTTGGCCGTAGCCGTAGGGTCTTTGTTTACACAGATCGGCCTTGACCCAAAGGGCGGGAAATACAAATGTAATCTGGCTGGTCTAAGTGCAGATTTTACTTAGCTGCATTCAGCATATATCGTTCAGGTTTCTCCCGTCTGGGTCTTTATGTTGTACTTGATCGGTGTACCGATCAGTAATCAAGGTAAATTATTATATAAGTTAGCAAAATGACAAATTCCACCGGAGATCCGACCCGACAACACCACCGCTGACCACGCCACCTAGCGACCCCCCTTACAGTGAAACCAAAGGGATTTTGGGGGCCTTTGCACCTATAAGAGTACTTGAAAACTAACCATTTGCAACTTTAATAACGAATATCACGCAAGTGGTTAATTAAACATACCTCGTTGAACACCAACAATTTTTTTTTTGCATGGGCAGCGCCATATTTGCGCAGAATCCTACGTCAAGGGTGCTGACTAGGTTTCCCACAACTCCCACTTTAAACACCTGATCGTAGACGTAGACGATTTTAGTCGCACACTTGCTAATAAGTTTGGACATGTTGTTTGTAACTAAAATCAACTTAGTTTGCAAGATAGTCCATTAATTCATTGTATACTAACTTCCTCGTGTTCCAATTTGGCAGTTCTCTTGATCTCGTGTTTGCGTTGTGTTGAAGCCTTTGGCTGGAGTATATGATGGAATATTGTCGGTATTGCTTCAGGCTTTAACGTTCTCCGACGGAGAAATGTTTTGAAGGATCTTGACCCATTAGTTGATGAAACTATATAAACTTCAAAACGCGACTCTTCAAAATGGGCCTAACAAAGTCTAGCATATCGCGTTGGTTTCCAGCCAGCCCACCCGCAATTGTGAATCCATTGCTTCACTACTGTCTGTTTTTCCAGAGGAAATCAAAAAAGACAACTCTCTATACTTCTCTGAATCATGTTTACATTCGAATGCTGCACAGTATGGCAGTGTAAGAGTTTTTGTTGCATGTAAATCCAATATGAAAGCAAATACAGTTGTAACTGCACATTCCAACCACTTTAAAAATACACGCGATCCACATTGACATTAGACCAGAAATCCGCCCTTTTAGAAAAGATTCCCAGTAAACCACTTGCATGATATTAGGTGCAAAGGTACAAAACAATGCCTTTTGTTTCACTTTAACTACAACGTAATGTATATTCAGGATTCTAGGATAAAAATTTGTGCTCCAGTGAAAAAGTATTTCTTCATAAAGTACATATTGGAATTGTTCTAGACTGCCTGCCACCTTCTGGTAATTACATGCTTTTACAAAATTTATCCAACACGCAATAACACCTAAAAATGTAAATACTTGTTTGCATGCTACATTAGCAAAAGCCCAGTGTGTAGGTGTACAGGTATTAACATTTTAAAGAGTACACATTGTAAAAATGTAATTGTATTATTTGCAATTTGCATTCTAAACGTTTACAATTTGTATATTACACAAGCTACATAATGTATACAATGTCCAAGCCCTGCATACTTTTATAGCGTACTATTTATGTATTGTAAGTTTAAGCTACATTTGTAAAATTGCAGGAAATTAGTTACTTCTCTTTCAGATATATGGTCAACCCAAGCGGATCGCCTGTACAGGTGGTGATTGTTGTCCTCCCACTGCCGTCCACCCCGATCACTTCAACCTTCTTGTAGTGGTAGTTTGAGAAGTACAACTTGTCTTCTACTGGATCAATAGCGAGCCCATAAAAACTTGTACCACCTTAACATATAAGAAGACAATAACAAAGTGTTATATTGCTGTATTAATTACAATTTGTTATGACTGTTAAATATTTCCAGCACATTCGATGGGGCCATGTTACTACGCGTAGATGTGACGTCAAGTCAATCCATATATTGAGCCCATTATCATTGGCCAACAGCATCATCATTAAATGAATGACAAGCTTACCAGCATTAAGTAATTGCCTAATGTAGGAATTCACATAAATGGATGTATGCAATTATACTGCATACTAATTGTTATGAAAGGCAACAGCACTACTGCTATAACCACACCTTTGTGATTAAAAAAGAGGGAGGTGGACTTTTCATAATATAATTTTTTAACTTAGTTTTAGTGCACGTGGTCGGCATTCGACATATGTTGCCGACGGCATATTAGTGAATACCGCCGATATATAAGACTATATTATTTGTTACTTTTATATCATTGGAAAATAATGATACTTTGGCCAATCTCTATTTATTGTAACCGTGTGCGTCATTGGCTGGGAAATGCTTTTCTCAGTGTATATCCATCGGCACTCTTATTAGAAGAAACATTCCCATGACCCGCCAAACGAGAGTGAGTGATAACATGCGATATATCAACGTCAAAGTTCACGACAATCACTGCCTTTTTCTGAAATACGAACAAGAGCAGCGTTCTGGCAAATGTCCTTGAACAGTTCGAGGCAGCAGTGTCTTCCACATCCTTTATTACGGTTCATGAGATCCACATGTTGATGTGTCTGGCCATAGTGACCGATACGCTACTGTATTGTTGCCCATTGTTAACTCTCTTCATAGTGGCCAAGCAAGGTTGTGGTCGAATTTTACATCAAAACTGAGTTGGATTCGGGCTCCGATACAGAGACATAATCGATGTGTATTATCGCCAGCAGTTTCCTGGTTGCTGAAAGAAAACTCAAACGACAAGCAAACCACGAACGATTAGATTGTACTCAGTCTAGTATATTCATATTGTTTTTTGTCCAATAGGCAATACTGGATCTGGATGATAGGCAGCCTTATTAAAAAAGTAATACTTCAATTTATGACTTTCAAAACTAATTGTATTACTTGACATATTTATTCAATTGACATTTGTTGTATTGCTTTATATTTAGTGTAAATCCTTTACTTTTAGTGTCAAGCCTTTAATTTTAATTTTGTAATCCAATTTATCCATATTAGACATATTTGTTTGTAGGCATATACTTAAGACTAAGTCATGATGTTGCAAGCATTACTTCCATGTTTTTATATTTAAAATAGAGTTCCAAGTTACCTTTTTCACGAACCTTCATGTATTGGCTCTTCCTTTATTATGAAGATTGGACCATATAATAATTTTCCTATTTGTCATTATCGTGCCACATTTTGGTTTCATTATTTTACATTATTACATGCCAAATACTAAGGTTTAAATGAATGCAAAGTTGTTACTACTGTAGAGGTGATAATGCTAACCTCGCTGCTAAGCTAGCAATATTTGATTGGGCCAATGATGGCTAAACTGGACTAGGACTGCCTTTGAAAAACTAATTCAGCCAATAATGGCTGTCATTTAACATTGTCTCAACTTGCATTGGCTTACCAGTGCAAAAACCAAATGGGCCACTAATGGCTGTCATTATATCAGCCAGCATTGGCTTGCCGGTGAAAACAAACAGTTGGGCCAACAATGGCTGTCATACCCGCGAACGGCTTTCGTGGAAGCCATTCGCGCACTTAAGGTTACACTTTTTAGAAATTTTAAGACTTACAACATTTTACTTTTGGTTAAGGGCCTGGTTGCCGTGTCCAAGACATCGGCATTCGGGGAGCGAAACAGCCATCTTTGCATTCAGTTGATGGTTGGGATCGCATTGGAATTTTAAACCCACATTTGATTTGGTGGTTTTACATTGTGCTGTAAACCACGTTGACTAGTCCCCTCAACTGGTCAGTTCACAACTTCTTGCTTTTACAAACGAATTGGTGGAATTTGGTGTCAGCCACGACATGATCTGTCAGCTTCTTACGTGTGAGAGCTGACACCATTTGTCACCTCATAAGCTCAGGAGGGGGCAAGTGTGCCGCTGTTGTCAACAACTTTGTTCCGCCGGCTTGCGAGGGGGTTACCAGGTCGTGTTCTTGTGACACAAAGTCAAATTAACTTTAAGGTTTCTAGAACCCGCAAAACAAAACTGTTCTGGACAATGGTGACCATTTTGACAATTTTTATCGAAAGTTCAAGGCCCAGACCCAGGTCCAGGCCTAGGGGTGTTGTGGGTCACACATCTGTGTAGTTCAAAGGGCGATAAAAGGGGTTATGTTTTCGAGGCCTGACGGACGAATATCACTCGCATGTCTGTAATAAATTGACAGACATTCAATAAGCATACGTAACGGAACAGTTACCCAAAATTATTGAGACCTGGTGGTTTCCATTTGCATTTCTATTGTATCTTGTTGATTGGTTCACAGTTCTGTTTCACATTCCAACTGGCTACGAGGATTGTCCTGTTATAGGTTATCTCTTTATAATTGGGCAGGAGGGAGGGTAAGATGGTGAAGCGACGAAGTCAGGTAAGTATATTATTCGTAAATACATATTTTAATTCTAAAAATATAGAATTTACAGCCTATCATGGACATATCCTCACTAGGTGGTGTTGTTGGTATGACAAACGAGTTAAGGCTATTAAAATATTGTCGGCAACGTTTGCGTTGCGCGGTTTTGTCACAATTTTAACCATAACACTCGTGGCTCATGAATCCTATATAGATTATGTGCATGCGTGCATGCGTGTGTGTATACGTGCGTGCGTGCTTAATTACAGTACATTAATGTTTAGTTTTTATTTTCGAATATGTTACGTTGCTCGTGTTTTTTTCAAGGTAATGTTTTAGTGCATGATATATTAATAAACATAAAATAACTGCAATAATAACAGAAACCAACCATAGTGGGGCGGCATAACCCAACATATACATTACATTGTGTATTTTGTGATAAAAGCACCAAATTTGGCATGTAGACACTTATATTCTGAACAAATCTGGATACTGAGCCATCGCAGGTTTTGCCCCTGGTGGCTGTGGTAGCCATTTTACAAAATGCTGTTACTGTTATTTTACATACTTGCTCAACTGGGGAGGTCTGCAGGTTGATTCCCTTATGAAGGTCCAAATGTGTTTAGGGAAGAGCAAATTATTTGATTTCTACAGGGAAAAAAATCAGTCTAATTGGACTAATTACTCTAATTAGGCAGTGCGGTTCCGAATGGAAACCAATGGTGAATGTAAATAACACTGACTGGCTTGGCACCTGGTAGTAGTAGTAGTAGTAGTAGTAGTAGTAGTAGTAGTAGTAGTAGTAGTAGTAGTAGTAGTAGTAGTAGTAGTAGTAGTAGTAGTAGTAGTAGTAGTAGTAGAAGTAGTTGTTGTTGTTATTATTGTTGTTGTTGTTATTGTTGTAGTGGTAATAGTAGTGAGCTGGACAGTGCCAACGATGCGGTCCATCTTGCATGTGCTGCACAAATCGTGCGCTGCCATATGTTTGGAGAAGTCAAACCCTTCAATGGTTTCCTTGAAAGATGCCAAGAAGAACCTGTGCCATCACTGCTGCTTGCCCTGGTGAGCATGGTCATGGAGGGTCCTAGCTTCCAGGACCACATGACAGACTCAACCCCTGCAGCACTTGCCATCGTCCAAAAGCTGAAGTTCAACAGCTTCAAGCAAGATACGCGTGCACCACAGCATCCGTCACTGTCAGGCACACCGCTGCGTAGGAGATGCCAGTTCCCACATACACAGGGATGATGTTGCACGCTCACAAACGCAAGAGGGAATTGTTAGACAAGTATCACACCTGGGCATGAGCATCTCCTATGACCGCATTCTCCGGCTCTGAGTTCTGATAGGGAACAGTGTCTACCAACAGTTTAACACAGAACAAATGGTCTGCCCTCCGAAGATGCGTGACAAAGTGTTCATAACGGCCGCCGTAAATAACATAGATCACATCCCCAGTGCAACAACAGCGAAAGCGTCCTTCCATGGTACTGCTATCTCTCTTCTTCAGCATCTCTCTTTCGCTGGTGAAGGAATGGATCGAAGCATTGTCATCTTTGGAGGATCTGGTGATGCCAGCTCCAAGACCGTCGGCTACTTGCCACACTACTACACTGGTGTGCCCCCGTCACCAGCAACATCAAGAATCCGTTTGTTCCAGCTGCAAGAGTGGCACCCGTGACCGTCAGACACGATTTCAAACAGCAGACTGAGGAAGAATACCTGTGGCTAGACCATGGAAAGCAGTTCCTGGAAGACAACACTGGGACTGAAGGTATCACATCTTGGGCCGCATTTCAAGCCAGCTGCTACCCACCAGAAGCTCGAATCATCTGCCCCATCGCCCTGTTTCCGCTGTTCCTGGACAGTGCCCACACAGTGGCCATGATCGGGCACTCACTGGATACCGTGAAGAATGCCGTGGGGCATATGAATCCTGGGCAGACGCCAGTGGTCACCTTCGGTCAGCCACTGTTTGCTTTGGCCAAGCAAATTCACTGGAAGTGGCAGGAGAGCTTCGACGAAGACGTGTTGGTGGTGATGTTTGATGGGCTGCACATCGAGATGGCAGCCCAAAGGACGCTAGCTGTGATATTACGACGCCAGGGACAGCCGACTCCTTCTTGCGAGCAGCCTACGTCGCCCGCACAAGGACGACAAAATCACTGCGGCTGCACTGTACATCCTGCAACACTGTGCCTATGACCGCTACTGTCTTGGCAACCCCTCCGAGGAAGAGAGTGTGGATCTGGTTGTCCGTGACCCAAAGGAAATGGCATACAAAATAAAATCTTCGCAAAGAAGAACAGTGTGCATCTGATCCCGCCAATCAAGGCAGCTCTGGAGGAGCATGTCAAGAGGGCGGCCTACCAGGGAGGCCATATGCGGGGCCATACACTGCTACCGGCACCGGAGCTGCATCCACCAACCAGCTGGGGTTGGGCCAAGAATGAAGAGGGATACGAGCCACCAACCAGCTGGGGTTTGACCAAAATGAGGACGGGTTGTACGAGCCACCAACCAGCTGGGGCTGGGCCAAGAATGAGGAGGGGATGTACGAGCCGCACTGGTCAAGACCACCCTAGGCCGCCCACACCTGCTATGTTCTAGTGTCATGCAAGTGTAAGAAGGGTTGTGTGAAGCGTTGCAAGTGCAAAAAGGTTGTACTTGAATGCACAGCTCCGTGTGCGTGCGTGCGTGCGTGCGTTCGTTGGTGTGTTCCGGGCCACTGAAGGGAACTGTAACAGTAACCATGGTGACATATAAACAAAAGAGAACAGAATGTGGCATCTGATAAGAACTGTTCGACTTGATAGACATATTTCAACATATCTTGGTGTTGATTATGGCTATGCTTGTTGATTGACCTATTCTACTTGAACCGTGTTCGTGAATATTTTGTACTTTGTTTTCAACTCTTCAACTGTCTGGCTTGTAATCTTAGAAAGCTTAACATGTATCAATAAAAACAAGGCTCGTTCTGCACATAAATACTGCCTTTTCATCAATTGATTATTAAAACAGCACAATTCGTGCAATATCTCCTTGTCAATCACTTTACACAATTTAATAGAAGCTAAGAACGCAAACAATCCTCCCTTTAAGTCATCTTGGTCATCTGGAGTTGGTAGCTCTCAATACGGATTAATTCCGATTAAATTGTCTGACCGCCATTGTGTAAAATGGCCGCCTTCGTTGTTTTGGACAAAATTTGCGATGGCTCAATATTTACATCTGTTTGTTATATATATCAGTCTACATGTGAGGCAAATTTGGTGCTTTTATCACAAAATGCACAGGTTTGCTATACCGCCCCACTACCACGAATTCCACCGACAAAACAAACAGGAAATATGGACTGCTAAACACATTATGAGAGGTCCCCAGTCTCGTGTTGTTTGGAGGAGATATCCCGCTCTGTTGCTAATTGTTTCACTTATCCTGCATTTCTTTCGTGTTCAAATAATCGGTTTCTTTTATTGTCTTAAAATAGTCCTGCACACCAATGAACAATGAACATAATAATATACTTAGAAATGTGTGATACATTTGTCATTTTACATGGTTATGTTTTCTGTAAAAGGTGGCTGGAGAATGCATAAAATGGAACATTTCCGTATTATGGATCCCCACTTTCCAACCTACTTCGTTATGTCATCTCCAACAGGAGGATTTCCTTCCTCCTAATAATCTCACTCGGTACACCTACATTATTACGCGTCCAGAGCATGCGGACGTACACTGACATTTGTAACGTCGATCTTGGTTGACACACGTAGCGTTGTTCTTACACGGATTGTAGCTGCACGTTAAGTGAACTGAAACAGTAATAACGGTTGTTCAGTTATTTCGTTGGTTTCTTCTGTTTTCTGGATTTGCTGGTGAACTTCACTGCAAATATCATATGAAACCGACTTAAGTGAAATAGGCTTGTTCGTATTTTAAAGGATAAGCTAGGCGCCATGCAACAAATATCACACTCCCCAACAATGGCGCCAAACGTCATATCATCACCACAGCCACAACATGGTAATAAATTCAAAATATACCGTTGCGGAGTGGTATATACCACTGGGTGGCTGGACACCGCGTTTGCTATTTACGACTTCTAATGGCTTTGCAGCTGTGAAGTTGAGCATAACAATGTAAGACGCTGATTTAATGTAAACGCTGAGTTTGCTTCGTCAAAATCAGCATCTCGATTCGGGATGCACATTTCGATAAGGAAACGCGGAGGTCATCCTTCACGTACAGTCGAGTCATCCTTCATGTACAGTCGAGTCATCCTTCATGTACAGTCGAGTCATCCTTCATGTACAGTCGAGTCATCCTTCATGTACAGTCGAGTTATCCTTCATGTACAGTCGAGTCATCCTTCATGTACAGTCGAGTCATCCTTCATGTACAGTCGAGTCATCCTTCATGTACAGTCGAATCATCCTTCGTGCACAGTCGAGTCATCCTTCATGTACAGTCGAGTCATCCGTCGTGTACAGTCAAGTCATCCTCAATGTACAGTCGAGCCATCCTTCATGTACAGTCGATTCATCCTTCATGTACAGTCGAGTCATCCTTCGTGTACAGTCGAGTCATCCTTCATGTACAGTCGAGTCACACTTCATGTACAGTCGAGTCACACTTCATGTACAGTCGAGTCACACTTCATGTACAGTCGAGTCATCCTTCATGTACAGTCGAGTCACACTTCATGTACAGTCGAGTCATCCTTCATGTACAGTCGAGTCACACTTCATGTACAGTCGAGTCATCCTTCATGTACAGTCGAGTCATCCTTCATGTACAGTCGAGTCATCCTTCATGTACAGTCGAGTCATCCTTCATGTACAGTCGAGTCACACTTCATGTACAGTCGAGTCACACTTCATGTACAGTCGAATCATCCGTCGTGTACAGTCAAGTCATCCTTCATGTACAGTCGAGTCACACTTCATGTACAGTCGAGTCATCCTTCATGTACAGTCGAGTCATCCTTCATGTACAGTCGAGTCACACTTCATGTACAGTCGAGTCATCCTTCATGTACAGTCGAGTCATCCTTCATGTACAGTCGAGTCATCCTTCATGTACAGTCGAGTCATCCTTCATGTACAGTCGAGTCATCCTTCATGTACAGTCGAGTCACACTTCATGTACAGTCGAGTCACACTTCATGTACAGTCGAGTCATCCTTCATGTACAGTCGAGTCACACTTCATGTACAGTCGAGTCATCCTTCATGTACAGTCGAGTCATCCTTCATGTACAGTCGAGTCACACTTCATGTACAGTCGAGTCATCCTTCATGTACAGTCGAGTCATCCTTCATGTACAGTCGAGTCATCCTTCATGTACAGTCGAGTCATCCTTCATGTACAGTCGAGTCACACTTCATGTACAGTCGAGTCATCCTTCATGTACAGTCGAGTCACACTTCATGTACAGTCGAGTCACACTTCATGTACAGTCGAGTCATCCTTCATGTACAGTCGAGTCATCCTTCATGTACAGTCGAGTCATCCTTCATGTACAGTCGAGTCATCCTTCATGTACAGTCGAGTCATCCTTCATGTACAGTCGAGTCATCCTTCATGTACAGTCGAGTCATCCTTCATGTACAGTCGAGTCATCCTTCATGTACAGTCGAGTCATCCTTCATGTACAGTCGAGTCATCCTTCATGTACAGTCGAGTCATCCTTCATGTACAGTCGAGTCACACTTCATGTACAGTCGAGTCATCCTTCATGTACAGTCGAGTCATCCTTCATGTACAGTCGAGTCATCCTTCATGTACAGTCGAGTCATCCTTCATGTACAGTCGAGTCATCCTTCATGTACAGTCGAGTCACACTTCATGTACAGTCGAGTCATCCTTCATGTACAGTCGAGTCACACTTCATGTACAGTCGAGTCACACTTCATGTACAGTCGAGTCATCCTTCATGTACAGTCGAGTCATCCTTCATGTACAGTCGAGTCATCCTTCATGTACAGTCGAGTCATCCTTCATGTACAGTCGAGTCATCCTTCATGTACAGTCGAGTCATCCTTCATGTACAGTCGAGTCATCCTTCATGTACAGTCGAGTCATCCTTCATGTACAGTCGAGTCATCCTTCATGTACAGTCGAGTCACACTTCATGTACAGTCGAGTCATCCTTCATGTACAGTCGAGTCATCCTTCATGTACAGTCGAGTCATCCTTCATGTACAGTCGAGTCATCCTTCATGTACAGTCGAGTCATCCTTCATGTACAGTCGAGTCATCCTTCATGTACAGTCGAGTCATCCTTCATGTACAGTCGAGTCATCCTTCATGTACAGTCGAGTCATCCTTCATGTACAGTCGAGTCAACCTTCATGTACAGTCGAGTCATCCTTCATGTACAGTCGAGTCATCCTTCATGTACAGTCGAGTCACACTTCATGTACAGTCGAGTCATCCTTCATGTACAGTCGAGTCACACTTCATGTACAGTCGAGTCATCCTTCATGTACAGTCGAGTCATCCTTCATGTACAGTCGAGTCACACTTCATGTACAGTCGAGTCACACTTCATGTACAGTCGAGTCATCCTTCATGTACAGTCGAGTCATCCTTCATGTACAGTCGAGTCATACTTCATGTACAGTCGAGTCATCCTTCATGTACAGTCGAGTCACACTTCATGTACAGTCGAGTCATCCTTCATGTACAGTCGAGTCACACTTCATGTACAGTCGAGTCATCCTTCATGTACAGTCGAGTCATCCTTCATGTACATTCGAGTCACACTTCATGTACAGTCGAGTCACACTTCATGTACAATCGAGTCATCCTTCATGTACAGTCGAGTCATCCTTCATGTACAGTCGAGTCCCACTTCATGTACAGTCGAATCATCCTTCATGTACAGTCGAGTCACACTTCATGTACAGTCGAGTCATCCTTCATGTACAGTCGAGTCATCCTTCATGTACAGTCGAGTCACACTTCATGTACAGTCGAGTCACACTTCATGTACAGTCGAGTCATCCTTCATGTACAGTCGAGTCATCCTTCATGTACAGTCGAGTCATCCTTCATGTACAGTCGAGTCACACTTCATGTACAGTCGAGTCATCCTTCATGTACAGTCGAGTCACACTTCATGTACAGTCGAGTCACACTTCATGTACAGTCGAGTCATCCTTCATGTACAGTCGAGTCATCCTTCATGTACAGTCGAGTCATCCTTCATGTACAGTCGAGTCATCCTTCATGTACAGTCGAGTCATACTTCATGTACAGTCGAGTCATCCTTCATGTACAGTCGAGTCATCCTTCATGTACAGTCGAGTCATCCTTCATGTACAGTCGAGTCATCCTTCATGTACAGTCGAGTCATCCTTCATGTACAGTCGAGTCATCCTTCATGTACAGTCGAGTCATCCTTCATGTACAGTCGAGTCATCCTTCATGTACAGTCGAGTCATCCTTCATGTACAGTCGAGTCATCCTTCATGTACAGTCGAGTCATCCTTCATGTACAGTCGAGTCATCCTTCATGTACAGTCGAGTCATCCTTCATGTACAGTCGAGTCATCCTTCATGTACAGTCGAGTCATCCTTCATGTACAGTCGAGTCATCCTTCATGTACAGTCGAGTCAACCTTCTTGTACAGTCGAGTCACCCTTCATGTACAGTCGAGTCATCCTTCATGTACAGTCGAGTCACACTTCATGTACAGTCGAGTCACACTTCATGTACAGTCGAGTCACACTTCATGTACAGACGAGTCATCCTTCATGTACAGTCGAGTCACACTTCATGTACAGTCGAGTCATCCTTCTTATACAGTCGAGTCATCCTTCATGTACAGTCGAGTCACACTTCATGTACAGTCGAGTCATCCTTCATGTACAGTCGAGCACATGCAGTAATTTGACTAGAATCGTTGCTCGCAGAGATAGGTAGATTGAAACAAGAACAGGAACAGAAAATATTTATTAGTCCCAAATACATAACAAAACATTTATACATCGTAAAACATGTGTCAACTTGTATGAATCTGACCTAATGTTAGGCATCTCACCAAAAATGCATTCCTGGAGACATGCTCTAATGGAAAAAAACGACAAAGTCATAACATTTACGCTACTTGGAGATTGACCCATATACATATATTCATCAAATAAATGAGATAAAAAAACAATAAATTATTTTAAAATTTCAGAAATGCAATGTTTCAATATTATTTTTGCCAGCGCGTGACCCGAGCGTTGTCGCGATGCATCGCTTCAATTGAGCAAAACAGGAAGCTCACGCTTAATTCATAACTACGATCTTTGTTGTCCATTACAATATAAGTATGTACATATCTACTCTTTGCATATAGTGATACAGTTGACGTTAATATACGTCTTTAAGAATAAAGTTTGTCGCGACGTTTACTACAGTTGTTTACCGTTTATCGTTAGTGAACAAGGGAACTTAGCGAGACGTCCACTGGTGATTTAATGTACGATTGTTATCACATACGACGTTTACTACAGTTGTTTACCGCCACCTATCGTTAGTGAACAAGTGAACTTAGCGAGACGGCCAGTGGTGATTTAGTGTACGATTGTTATCACATACGACGTTTACTACAGTTGTTTACCGCCGCCTATCGTTAGTGAACAAGTGAACTTAGCGAAACGTACAGTGGTGATTTAGTGTACGATTGTTATCACATACGACGTTTACTACAGTTGTTTACCGCCACCTATCGTTAGTGAACAAGTGAACTTAGCGAGACGTTCACTGGTGATTTATTCTACGATTGTTATCACGTACGAATACGTCATTAGGTCGCTTCCGATCCAAAATCTCCCCCGTTGCTACGATTGTTTTCACATACGACGTTTACTACAGTTGTTTACCGCCACCTATCGTTAGTGAACAAGTGAACTTAGCGAAACGTACAGTGGTGATTTAGTGTACGATTGTTATCACATACGACGTTTACTACAGTTGTTTACCGCCACCTATCGTTAGTGGACAAGTGAACTTAGCGAGACGTCCACTGGTGATTTAGTCTACGATTGTTATCACATACGACGTTTACTACAGTTGTTTACCGCCACCTATCGTTAGTGGACAAGTGAACTTAGCGAGACGGCCAGTGGTGATTTAGTGTACGATTGTTATCACATACGACGTTTACTACAGTTGTTTACCTCTACCTATCGTTAGCGAACAAGTGAACTTAGCGAGACGTCCACTGGTGATTTAGTCTACGATTGTTATCACATACGACGTTTACTACAGTTGTTTACCGCCGCCTATCGTTAGTGAACAAGTGAACTTAGCGAGACGTCCACTGGTGATTTAGTCTACGATTGTTATCACATACGACGTTTACTACAGTTGTTTACCGCCGCCTATCGTTAGTGAACAAGTGAACTTAGCGAGACGGCCAGTGGTGATTTAGTGTACGATTATTTTCACATACGACGTTTACTACAGTTGTTTACCGCCACCTATCGTTAGTGAACAAGTGAACTTAGCGAAACGTACAGTGGTGATTTAGTGTACGATTGTTATCACATACGACGTTTACTACAGTTGTTTACCGCCACCTATCGTTAGTGAACAAGTGAACTTAGCGAGACGGCCAGTGGTGATTTAGTCTACGATTGTTATCACATACGACGTTTACTACAGTTGTTTACCGCCACCTATCGTTAGTGAACAAGTGAACTTAGCGAGACGTCCACTGGTGATTTAGTCTACGATTGTTATCACATACGACGTTTACTACAGTTGTTTACCGCCACCTATCGTTAGTGAACAAGTGAACTTAGCGAAACGTACAGTGGTGATTTAGTGTACGATTGTTATCACATACGACGTTTACTACAGTTGTTTACAGCCACCTATCGTTAGTGGACAAGTGAACTTAGCGAGACGTCCACTGGTGATTTAGTCTACGATTGTTATCACATACGACGTTTACTACAGTTGTTTACCGCCACCTATCGTTAGTGGACAAGTGAACTTAGCGAGACGTCCACTGGTGATTTAGTCTACGATTGTTATCACATACGACGTTTACTACAGTTGTTTACCGCCACCTATCGTTAGTGGACAAGTGAACTTAGCGAGACGTCCACTAGTGATTTAGTCTACGATTGTTATCACGTACGAATAGGTCATTAGGTCGCTTCCGATCCAAAATCTCCCCCGTTGCTAATTGGTATTGCGTTATCGAAAAATTATTTACATTAAATCTTTAACTCGTATTTTTTGGACGACTAGATATGCACACTAACTGACTTGTAGTTGTGCGTTGAAACATCGACTCTGTGTAGCAAACATGCTCACAGTAAACACCCATGTACACATTTGTGCTCTGTAAAACTAGAAAAAACTCAATGTAATCTATACAACAAAATGTATGTTTGTTTGTCCGTCCCTTTCCTCCCTCCCTACGTCCCCCTCCCTCCATCCGTCCCTTCGTCTGTCGCTCCTTCCGGCACTCCCTATGTCCCTACATCCCTCCATCCTCCGTCCCCCGTCCCCCGTCCCCCGTCCTCCGTCCCCCCGTCCCTCCATACCTCCGCCCCTCCGTACCCCCTTACCTCCGTTCATCCGTCCCTCTCTCCGACCCTCCGTCCCCTCCCTCCGACCCCGCGTCCCTCCGTCACTGGTGTTTGTAACACCTGTGACATATTATACAACCCCAAGTAACACCAGTGTTTGGAACACCAGGGATATATTATACCACCCCAAGTAACACTAGAGGTTGTAACACCAATGACATGTTATACCACCCCAAGTAACACTAGTGGTTGTAACACCAGTGACATGTTATACCACCCCAAGTAACACCAGTGTTTGTAACACCAGTGACATATTATATCACCTCAAGTAACACCAGTGTTTGTAACACCGGGGACATATTATACCACCCCAAGTAACACCAGTGTTTATAACACCAGTGACATGTTATATCACCTCAAGTAACACCAGTGTGTGTAACGCCAGTGAAATATTATACCACCCCAAGTAACATTTGCCTTTGTGGGTGTAAGACAAGTCGATCCGTACACAAATAACATCTTTGGTGGTTTCGGTGGAAGACGTTGAAACATTACGCTATATCGTTGCAAATGTGCCAGTTTGTATGAATCGGACCTAATATGAGGCGTCCTAATAGAAAAATGCTTCGTACCAGAAAAATGCATATATAGATACATTCTCTAATGAAAAAACGACAGGTCGTGTTACCTTGTCAGAAATGCAATGTTTCACTATTATTTTTCTTAGCTTGTGACTCGAGCGTTGTCGCGACGCATCGCTTCAATGGAGCAAAACAGGAAGCACGAACTAAATTATAACTGTGATCTTCGCTGTCCATTATACTCACGTCTACTCATGTCTACTCTTTGCTTAAAGTGGTATACGTACACATACGTACACATACGTACACAGACGTACACAAACGAATACGATCCTAAGCTGAATAACGTAAGACCCCCTCAGCTAACAGGTATTTTGGTTTTGCGTTATGGAACAATTATTCACCTTTATTCTTTAGCTCTTACTTTTAGACGACTCTTTGAAACGCCGAATGTGGCGAAACATGCTCAACGCACTTGTGCTCTGTATGCCGTGTTGCTCAGTGAAGTACGACCCTGTCTTAGGAGTATAATAACTCAATATGGGTAGGATTGTGTATACCAGGATTAATGTATTAATATGCATTGCATGCATGCACTGTTTTATTCAGACAAAAATATGGTAACACGTCAAGGCTTTCCGCTGTAGACTCGTTTTTCATGGTATTGCTTTCATTGAGTTTTTTCCCTGGGCGTTACTACTACTGCCAGGACGTAACAAGTCGTAAATAACATTGTCGTTGCCCAGCCAACCATTCCTTCATATCACTCCGTAACTGTCCATTTTGAATTCATAATCAAGTTGTGGCAGTCACGCTGGGTGGCGCCACTGTTGTGGAGTGTGCATAAACATAAATGGGATCAGACACCTACGAATCTGGTGGCTTTGATTCCGACAAACTGGATTCACCTCACAATGCTAAGGAGTCGTGTGTAGTGGTTAGTAACGTAGTAGTGCCGGTAGTAACGTAGTAGTAGTCGAGTGAGTGTGAGAGAGGGAGGGAGGGCGAGAGCGAGAGAGAAGGGGGGCGAGAGAGAGAGAAAACAGAGAGGGGGCGATTTGTGTCGAGAGGGGGCTATGAGAGGAGAGGGCGAGAGAGAGAGAGAGAGAGAGAGAGAGTTGAAGCACGTGTTGAGGCACGTTAAGAGGCAAGTTTAGAGGCACGTTTAGAGATTCGTGTAGACGTACACGGTACATACATAGTTACATACAGGGTTATCAAACACAGGTACATGCAAATGTACGTGTACCTTTGGTTCATACAACGGTACTGACTTAATCGGCCGGTCTTGATTCTGGGAAGCAGGCCTAACATGAGAGAGCTATTCCATGAAATGCGTGTTATTACCGTTTTATGCAGCGCTGGCCAGTCACCACCCAAGTATAGCTTATGTGCCCGTATGTAAGCCTATTTTCTGAACTCTCATAATATTGTTAGTTAATCTGACAGGAAATAGTGTTTGTTAACATTTAGTTAGAGGAAGTATTTCAGCATAAGTTAGTCCCGGATTCCGGTAGGGAAGTCAGATAGTGAAAACAGGGTTTGTTTACAGATCGAGAATTAAGGTAGCACAGTGAATTGTCAGAAAGAGTGGAATATTGATTAGGATAAGGATTATTATTGCACATATATTATACATAAACTTGATACAGACACCTATTAAGAATCCGTTTTTGTCAACATTTAGTCAGAGGCAGAATTTCTGAGGTAGCCATTCCAATGAGTGATGAAAGGGTTTGTTTACAGTTCGGGAATTAAATTGTTGTGTCAATCTATCGGTTACATTGTTCATTATATATATATATATATATATATATATATATATATATATATATATATATATATATATATATATATATATATATATATATATATATATATATATGATATAAAGTGATACATTTACATAAATTACAGCGATAAGGTAATATCTGACATAGTTGTAGGACTGAAGGAGACAGGACGGGATGATACAGGACGAAAAGAAACGGGGCGGAAGGAAACGGGAGGGAACATGATGGAAGCGAAGGAGGCGGGAGCGAAGGAGACTGGAAGGAAAGAGACGGGACGGTAGGCGAAGGGAGGGAAGCCTACGTGAGCGCAGGCACCAGGCGCGCATGATAGCCAGGAGACGGGAGGAAAAGGTGACATGTTGATGGGCGAGAGGGAGGTGGACAAAATGCTGCCCGGTGTCACGTCAGCTGGACATAATACGACGGAAGAGCTACTCTAAGGTAGTGATGTTAGGGGATGAGGAGGAGAGCGAGGGAGTTTGTGGGGGATTCCATAGTTAGGCATACAGAGGAATACAGAGCGCTAAAGAATGGGGATAACGTGGTTGTTTGCTTTCCAGGGGCAACAAATACAGGCTGTCACAGAGAGGGTGGAACAAATCGTGGGCACGGGTTAAGCAGATAACACGGGTTAAGCAGATAATTCTGTCAGGGATTCTATCAGTAATGGGAAGGAGGGGTCAGGGATTTCGAAATTGTCGGAGGTTGGCAATTAACAAGTTAGTTATTCACGTAGGGAAGAGAAAGTTGGATTTGTGTGGATGTTTTGTTGGGAGGGCTGATATGTAAAGGAGGGATGGACTTCATCTTCGTGGAAAGGGTGCAGCAGTGATTGCTAATGAACTACCTGCAGCAGTCGACAGTGGCATTGCGAGGAGCATAGTAAATAAGAAAAAGGAATTTAACATTATGGTAGCACATATTGACACTAACATAATTGGTATAACCGAATCATGGTTCAACAAAGCCATATCAGATGTTGAAATAGGACTGATAGTATACGTAATGTTTAGGAGAGATCGAATAGGAAGAAGGGGAGGGGGAGTTATTTTATATATTTAAGAATCTAGTCAGGCTTACAAAATAAAATTAGAAAGGGAAGCAGATTGCGATGAAGCTGTTTGGTGCAATATATTTAGAGCAAATTCAACATTAACTATTGGATTCGTTTATCGAAGGCCAAACATAAACGAAGCGGATAACACAAAAATACAAAACGCTATAGAGGAAGTAAGTTAAGAGGAATGTATCACGATGAGACATTTTAACCACTGACACATGCATTGGAAATCTCCGGAGAGAATATGGGGTGAGGACCACCACTTAATTACTTAATACGCGCTAGAACCAACCAGGGGAGATAATGTATTAGATTTACTTATGTCTTCACAACATGAATTAGATTACTGGAAAAGGTCAAAATACATGAGCCATTGGGGAGTGATACTAATCAAATACATTTTGACATCAAAGTAAAATCAAAAAGTGCAAATACAAAATACAGGATAAACTTCCACAAAGGTAAACATAAAGATGTGAGAAAATACTAGATTGGAATAACATGCTGAGGGATAAGAACTTTCTACAATATGAAATTGAGAGTATCATTGACCAGTTTCCCTTGAGAAAACAAAGAAAACGTTATAGGAAAGAAACATTTGTCATATTCATTAGATAAACAACGCGTATTAAATTAACAACTTCCCACCCCAAGGACAGAAGTAATACCTGAAATGTTGGTGATTTCCGTCCAAACCGTCGACAAATTACACTTATATATCGTTGCAAATGTATCAGTTTGTATGAATCCGACATAATATAAGGCATCGTAGCAGAAAAATGCATTTAGATACATATTCTAATGAAAATACGACATATCATGTTACCTTGTCAGAAATGCGAGGTTTTACTATTATTTTCCTTAGCATGTGACTCGAGCGTTGTCGCGACGCATCGCTTCAATGGACACGAATCTTTGAAACGCCGGAAGTGGCAAAACATGCTCAATGCAGGTGTGCTCTGTGTACAGCCTTGCTCATTGAAGTAACTCGTGAAGGCTTTCCGCTGTAGCCTCGTTTTCAAGGTATTGCTTTCGATAGTTTTTTCCCTGTGCATTATTATTACTGCCACATCGTTAAGGAGAACACGCGATTTGTTGGCGAAACCTTTCAGGTAAGTTTCCGTTCAACGTATATTATAGAAAACAAAGAGTGTTTCTGGGAGTCGTGTATTCAGCCAGACGATTTATACCCAGTTATTGTGGCATTCCAACTTAGCAGTGGCGGTGGCGTTGTGGTTAGAACATCGGACTCTCAGTATAAATAATCCGTCTTTGAATATGCCGTTTCGAATCTTGGGCAATTTCGTTCACTCCACGTTGCCTCAGTTAACTCAATTGTATAAACGAGTGCCTGGAAATATACAGTGGTGGACATGTGAACGAATATTCTTCGTGCAGTTTTGCAGCGAGGCTGTATGTTTACCAGATGCGTCGTAATAAACACCTCTCCATAATGACTATGTTGATACATACATTTATTGAACATCTGGTTAAGCAAAGTTTGACTTTTAGCTTAACATAACTATGATGTTTACAGCGTCTCTGTTGATAGATAAAACATATACTGTCTGTACAATCCCACTGGTTAAACATAGCTTCTCCAATACACATTTCCGTAATTACCAATGTTATGCATTCAGAGAGAACGACTTGCCACTTTAAATTTTTTTCATTAAAAACTTGTATGTGAAACCAGTTAGCAGCTGTTGACTGAGTAAATGCTAACAAATTTAGTAAATGGAACTGGAAGTGAGCTGATATCTTCTGTGATACAAACTGAACTGAATTACTCATTCAGGACCTCTGTCATTTGAAACCCGTCTGAAATTATGTTTCCCTGTTG